>APFE031653369.1:780-68635 GCA_000404065.3 Pinus taeda
TGACAAAACAAAAGTTATGATTATCAAATCCCAGAAGGACACTTACGCTAATTTTATGTATGACAATAATAACTTGGAGGAAGTGTATTCTTACAAGTACCTAGGAATTAATATTCATCACAAGCTCAATTGGAACCATAGCATTGAGAAAATGATTAATGGGGGCTGGAAAGCGTATTTTGGTCTTGAAATAATTGTGAAACAGCAAACCTCGTAATGTGGGATAAAAAGAAGTTCCTCTTTGAAACTTTAGTCACTCCTATTATCTTATAGGGCTGTGAGGTTTGGGGTTGTAGCATCTCCAAAGAATCGTGGAGAAAAATTGAGCAAATCCAGAAGTGTTTTATAACTTATAACCTGAAAATTAAAAGTAATACACCCTATCCTATTCTCCTCATAGAAGTAGGTATTTCCCCTATTGAGAGCCTAGCTATGATTAGGTTTCTGCTGTACAAGCACAAATTCAATAACATAGACAATCATAGACTTCCTAAGCTAGCTTTAAATTCCAGCCAAAACCACCTAAGGCTTAATCGGGGGTGGCATAAAGACACAAGGGCCTGGTTAAACTATTGGGAGATCAACGAGAATGATACATTGCAAAACATAAATAACATTAAATATATTGTTACTTCTAAGTTCAAAGAAAAAATGTGGTGTGAGAAAGATTTAGCGGCTAAAAGAAAATTAAGTTATTATAAGAAGGTCATCAACCCCACCATAGAAAATCAAAAGTATCTCTCTATTTTAACTAGTTCAAAGAAGAAAATTAATATAGCAAAGATTAGAACGAATTCTCATGAGCTTCATAGTGAAATAGGTCGTTGGGCAATTCCTAAAATGCCATGGATGGAAAAGATCTGCCATATATGTGATAATAGGAACATCGAGGATGAAAACCACTTCCTCTTAGAGTGCCCCGTGTACAACCACATTAGATCTCAGTTTCACAATCTTTGTTACAAAACTGACTTTCCTAGCCTTTTACAATGTCAAAATTATAGTGAGCTCGGGAGGCTTCTCTCCAAGATTTTTGAGCATAAGAATAAAATCTTAAATCAAAATAAATAATTTGTTTCATTAGGTCCGATAGACCAATGTTTGGTCTCAGCGGACATTAACCATCATCATCATCATAATAATATAATAATAACTAGCATTTGCATCAGATGTTGCAAAGGAAACGTCGTAAGGCATAATTGAAGAAAGCAAATAGAGCAAAAAAATACTTTGATAAAGAATAAAAATATATTAAACACTCAAATCAATGCCCCGTTAACTAGAACCACTTAGTAGACATTCCATATGAAATGGGCATATGATCCCAGAAGATTGCTGCATAAGAGAGCCAATTAGTGAGCTAACATAAGTATAAATGGTTTCATATACTAAAATCCACAGGTCTAACAATCTTGCTTAGCCATTTAAGATATAGAAGCTACCTTGTTTAGCCATTTAAGATATAGAAGCTTCGAAACCTTTGTATATGAGCTATTGTCAAAGGACTGGCCTTGTCCTCAGAAGCATTACCACTAGTACCAAGCATTACCACTGAATTTCGAATTTTTTCAGGTTCACCAAATTCCAAACCTGAAGGTTTCATCGAACCCTTGACTTAGCTCCCCACAACGTGGTGCAAGTTGCATAATTCAGTTTCACTCAATCGTTGAATTTCTGTGTTTTTCACCCACAATGCATGATCTACAAATCTCCCAATTCTTAGAGAACGAGAGAACAAAATTACCTTCAAATCAAAATTTTACCAGAAAATCAAATTCCCAAAGCATACATGTGTTTTTATTTTGTATAAAAGAATCCTATAAATTCTGCATTTTTCGTAGTCAGCACAGTATGTTGTATACATGAGATAGATTTGGGCAACTGTATTCATGTCAAATTTGATAGCTAGTCCACATTTTAAAGATTCAGGAAAAAAGGCAAAATATACTACATCACAGTCTAACCCAGATCGAGATGAACATAAGCTTTATCAAAATATCATATACAATTAAGTCGCCCATTTACAATTATAAATCTATACAACACATGGCCACCTTGAGCAAATGAATCATTCACCTAGGTCAAAAATAGGAAATTGCATTTTGTCATTTGCCAAGCAAAATGAAGACTGCCTGGCCCCCTCGACCAAATAAACTGTCCAACTAGATCATAAGATGAGGAATTTGCATTCCTGTCATTTTAAGTAAAACACAAAACTGCATGTCTATGCGGGTCAAATGAGCTTCATTCCTAAAATACTATTAGCAGACCTAGTAAAACATTAAAATGGTCCCAAAATCCTACCATCAGCTAAGAAAGTGTAGCAACCACAACGAAATGCTTTGGGGTTAAAATGACCAAAAAGACATGAAGGCACTGGATACTCTTCAAATAAAAGAGAAACAATTGAAAAAAACAAAAATAACACAAAGAGAGACAAAGAAAAGTAGGGGAACCTAACAGATATAGAGGAAAAGAAAAATAAGAGGAGGAATTGAGTATAACTCATGAAAAGTGAAATAACTGATGATAAAATTTTAGCAGATTTCAACAGTGAAAATTAGCAGAATTTAGAAGCACCAATCAGAAAATGTGAAGCACCACAGAAATTAAGTGACCAGCAAAACATCAAATTTCAAAGTTCACATGCTCTGTTTCAAACCCTCTATATAAGTTTTGCCTGTCAATTGACATTCCCAATCTGGTTAGGGCATTTCAAGAAAGTCCAGAGGGTGGATAGATGAGCAATTCAAAGAAAAACCAAAGACAATTTGACCTTGCAGATGAGAGAAATTGTAAACCTGTAAAATGGATGGTTAAAGCCTAAGCGACCACAACAATAACAAAAAAAAAATTCAAACACAAATAAGATTCCATGTAAATGTAAGCACTGCAAATATTAAATTAAGAGGGGATAGAAAAGAGTGAAGTTAAACGAGAATGCTAACAGAGAAGGCTATAAAAAGGGTAAATGGGGAAGCTAACAACAAATCAAAATGTAGAGAAGAAAGACACCAGAAACGAGAAAGCTAGACAAAACATAAAAGCAAAACTAATTAATGATTTTACCAAAATGGCATTAATCCTCAACCAAAATTTAATGCAATTTGTAGCCCCACTAGCCTATTTTTTATCATATCCAGTATCTAACATTGCCTGATTGTGCTGTGCTGCAACAGGGACAACATCTTTGCCTTAGAATCCCAAGCCTGAGTCATAAATAAAGTAATCAGTTGTGTTTCTTTGTATCATGCAACAAAAATCAAACCAAATTAGGATTTAAGAGATCGAGGAACTTACACTCACCATTCATGTTGATGCCACAGTCTCTTCCAGGTCTAGTTTTAGTTTTTTGTTTACCTCTGAAGTGCTTCCATCCAATGCCGAGGCAAACCTGAGATAAACAAACAATTTCCAATCATTTTTTCAATATTAAAGAAGAAATGCCCTCAGGTATGCATCCATATAAAATAAAGTTTCAATTAAAGCTTAATTTATGAAATGCACAAAGGCAAGAAACAGATGTGATCTTCATCATAACATACAAAGCAAACAAATAATATTGTTCAGACACAATCATTGAAATAGGAGTTTACCTTGCAGCCCTTGCCTTTTTCTTGTCATCTTCCAAGGAAGCAGATTTCACATCCACTCCAAATCTAGCCAAACGAGCTTTCTTCTTTGCTTCATCATCAGCAGATGAGTGCAAAGTAAGTCCAATAATTTGGGCATTGTCAGATTCCAATTATTCTGAAGTAAAACAAATGTGTATCATAATTTTGGATAAAAATATTAAGCAAATTAAACTGACAATAAATTAGACACACACAAGATAAGGAAAACAGAAGATAAGGAAAATAGCATCATAATCTCAGGAATATAGAGAATAAATTCCTGAATTTTCAAAGAATAGACCTCTCAGCCCTCGCTTTCCTCTTTTCTTCTTCCGATATTTTTGTTTCTCCTAGACCAGGAGAGGTAGGCTTTGGAGTACCATTTACTGACTCACCAAATCTGTCAATAAAACATACCCAAAGGTAATTTCTGTCAATTAAGAGATGAAACATATTGACTTATAAGATTGGGGACCATGTGCACTGACCATTCAATACAGAAATTACTTCCATAGCAATTAATCACTTTAAAGACTAGAGCAAAGTCCAGTAGCACCAGAACTGACACAGTCCATCAAACCTAAAAAACACATATTATGGCCAAACTGAGTTTAAAATAAAATACAACATATATTTAACAGAGATACTGAACAATTAAGTTAAACAAACATAAACCTTAAAAATGCTAGAATCCCTATAACCTAAATCATACAACGAGATTTTTCCACAATTCCAAAGGGTGGCATTCCAGGTTTGCAGCAGCAATTAGTGCTAGAACAAATAGTCATCATATATAGGTTCATTTTATATACAGGGATTATCCATTGCACTCCATGCCTTCGAGGACCAACCTGTCGAACTAGCTGCAGTACCAGTACAAGTCTCGAGAATCATCTGTCTCGCATGACATGTTGCCCTCTGACAGCAGAATCAATGTAAACAGGGTTTTTATGGTATGCAAAATGATACAGGAGCCTCACTGGTTCATGGGCAATCCTCACAAACAAAAACAAAATTTGTTTCTAGTTGATTATACTGGGGAGAATAAGAAGAAGATGCATCAATTGCCGAATCTGATGCGTTGGATTCTGAGTGGTCATATCTCTCAGAGGCATTGCAGTTTCCATGTCTCTTGTTGTTTTGTATCTTCGGAGAAAATGCAATGGAGAAGATCCATGGATTGGAGTTGTTTCTCCGCTTTGAAATCCCAAAAACAGAGTTGATCTGCGTGTGAAACCAGGAGAAGAATCTTTGACTTCCTATCTCGTTTTTTTTTTTTTTCTTAGCATTTTGTTGCCATCTGTTCAAAGCATTGGTTGTCTGTTCTTCAAATATTGCCTTCTTCATGTGAGATCCCATTTGCATAAAAATATCCCATCATATTTTAAGAGAATATTCCTTTATACATGATATTTAACCAGAACAGAGTGTTTTTGAACGATCCAAAAGTTCACTAAAACATTTGTACATATTGGAAAAACAAAATTTGCCCAAAAATGGATGTTCTCTATCTATCAACAAACAGGGTAAAATGAATGTTCTCTATCTATCAACAAACAGGGTTATATCAAGAAATAAAATTAAAATGATTTAAAGAGAAATCATCATTTCTATTTCTCTACTTTTCTAGAAGGCTCCAGACTGCAACAAAATTTAATTTAATTTAACAAACAAAAGGAAGCATATTTTAGAGTGGTCATACTTTTCATTCAAAAATCCTCTGAGGCTTTACCTGAAGCTCTCAATAGAGAGATAATTGCTGTACAAAAGAAAAATTAAACTCCATTGTTTTCTATCTCATGATAAATTTGTCTACTATGAGCTTAACTATTTTTTAATGAGGTGATTTTTTAACCGTTTCACCGAAATCTGATGATATGATTTTTGGTGAGATCACAATGTTTCATTGTATTTTTTAGTACAAAAATGGATTCAATGTCCTAAAAAATCCCTTAAACATTTGGATTGTGCAAATTCAACAACTTAAAGCTAAAATTTCCCCTATTTCTAATCAGAAACTATGGTTTTAACAATTTCTACTCATATTTTGGGCAAAATCAACCAAAAAAAAAATCAAAAGTGGTGTCATTAAACAATTGTGTTAATGCATTATCAGGTGACACCTTATCTCTAATTTTATCAGTACAAATAAGATATTTAATATCACAATGTAGGGTTTGATTAATCTATTTCTGTACAAAACAAACCAGGTCAATATACTAAGTGAATACTTGGAAGATGTAACTCTCCTTTTTTGTAATTATATAAGCCAGCATTTTCTCAAGTTCAATCGATCCTGTCGAACACCTAAACTGATTGTATTTTCAATGAACATGGAGTAGACTGACCTGTGTCACAAGGGCATAAAGTGGAAGTGTGATGTAACTACATAGAAACTGCAAAGCAACCCTAGACACAAACACAAGCAACCCAAGGTAATCCTTATCAGATGATGATGGTATTGTCACCTAATTTACCTGAAATTTATATAGGGAAGAGTAACACATTTAAATATTCAAATTACAGAATGTGTCACCCTCAAGGTGGACAATGAAGGCTGGGTTTAATAAGGAAATTAAAGACTCAGTACAAACTGAGAGATAAGGTTCCATTTTTGCTGATGTCGTTTGACATTGAATTTATATGTCCACAGCGAGGCAATTATTGTTTTAAGCTTCATACTTATTTACTGTTTTTAATACTCCACACTGCATGAATCAAATCCTATTATAATGCGATTAATTATTCATTCTTTCAAACTTATTTACTGTTACTAATACTCTATACTGCATCAATCAAATCCTATTATACTGCGATTAATCATCCATTTGTTCTTGAGGATGTAGACAGATCGGAAAGCCTTTAGTCAAGTGGGAAACAAGAAAGTAGGAGATCTTATCATCATGCAGTGGCTCCCATCTGCAAATATTAAGACAATTTTAGCACATTCTTGTAAAACACAATGTACATGTACAACGTTCATAAAATTGATGTCTTATTTATCTTGCTGTGAAAGAAGTATAAGAATGAAGCACATGACCTGAATTTGGTGATGAAGTGATGGAGAAAGATGCCCAGCTCAAGTTTTGCCAGATGCATTCTTGGACAGAGCCTGAGCCCCCCTCCAAATGGCATAAAAGAGGGGTTCTTGTAGAGCTCCTACAATATAAAGTCCGAGAGATTACTAACAGAATTAGACACAGAAAGATTACTAAGAGAAGAATTAGACACAGAAAGATTACTAAGAGAATTAATTACATGAAGTGACGGTTTTGATGCTAATTAATTACATTATTTTCCAGAATCTGTTGCCAACACCATGGGTCAAACTTGAGTGGAGAAGAATGGTACTTGTCGTCCAGATGGATGTCGTTCATAAGCACCAAGACTGACCACCCTTTTGGGATGACAAAGCCTCCTGATAACACAAGTTTATGATGATCAGATTTGCACCGAAAAGACTAAAAGAAATGCTGGAATTGGAAGTATGAGTTGAGATTTTATACATTTCAACCCTTCCAGAAAAAGTACATATACATAAATAAAATTGTAAATTTCAGTAGAAACATGAATATCAACCAAGAAGAGTAAAAACAATATATTATTAAATGCCTTTAATTTTAATGTCTGCTATTGCTTCTCTGAAAACCGTTGGAGCAACGTTGGCGAGACGATGTGTTTCATTTATGACCTGGGAATTGAACAAATACAAACACGATCAATCATCTCGACACCATATATCTGGTCTAAAATATAACAATTATCGAAGTTTAGGGTAACTGGAAAAAAAAATAAAATCTAAGGCAACACAAATTCCCACATTGGAGGAGTCTTAGCAGTCAAGTTCCCACATTGTAAGTTTCTAGATCTTACATTGGTTTATTAATCGTAACTTGTAAAATCTTTATATTTTTCTTTATCTAGATATAGCCCAGTTGGTGAATGTTTCTGTTGTGGAGTTTTTTGCTACAAACACTGTTAAATTTGTATGCTGGTGATATTTGTCTGCAAGGATCTGACGCCCCTAATTGCTGAAATGGCTTCTTGAGGGTTTTATTTCGGATCGGATGCAGAGGGTTTTAGTTTCAAATCTCTATATTGTTGCATATTCCTAGAAAAGGTTTAAAACCCTCTTTGAGGTTTGTTTGGATTGGGGTTGCTTTCTTATCAGGCAGAGTCGGTCTTGACATCTGTGTATGTTTCAGGTTGTTGAAGAGATTGATGGTGGGTACCCATTTGGTTTGATTATTGCACTGGGATTGATTCAACAACGTACTAATCCAAATCTGCAGTTTTGAGTGTGTTCTTAAAGAATCCGTGAACTCCAAATCTGCGGTTTTGAGTGTATTCTCAAAGAATAAAGACTTCGAATACGTCTTGCGGGAATTTTGCTGGGATTGATCTGCTCCAAGTTGGGTGTCTGCATTGAATTATTTTGGGATTTGATATGTTAGATACGTTGAAGACATTTTGAGGTTGGTGTCATTAAGCAACTGTGTTGATGCATTATTAGGTGACACCTTATCTCTAATTTTATCAGTACAAATAAGATATTTAATATCACAATGTAGGGTTTGATTAATCTATTTCTGTACAAAATAAACCAGGTCAATATACTAAGTGAATACTTGGAAGATGTAACTCTCCTTTTTTGTAATTATATAAGCCAGCATTTTCTCAAGTTCAATCGATCCTGTCAAACACCTAAACTGATTGTATTTTCAATGAACATGGAGTAGATTGACCTATGTCACAAGGGCATAAAGTGGAAGTGTGATGTAACTACATAGAAACTGCAAAGCAACCCAAGGTAATCCTTATCAGATGATGATGGTATTGTCACCTAATTTACCTGAAATTTATATAGGGAAGAGTGACACATTTAAATATTCAAATTACAGAATGTGTCACCCTCAAGGTGGACAATGAAGGCTGGGTTTAATAAGGAAATTAAAGATTGAGTACAAACTGAGAGATAAGGTTCCATTTTTGCTGATGTCGTTTGACATTGAATTTATATGTCTACAGCGGGGCAATTGTTATTTTAAGCTTCATACTTATTTACTGTTTTTAATACTCCACACTGCATGAATCAAATCCTATTATAATGCGATTAATTATCCATTCTTTCAAACTTATTTATTGTTACTAATATTCCATACTGCATCAATCAAATCCCATTATACTGCGATTAATCATCCATTTGTTCTTGAGGATGTAGACAGATCGGAAAGCCTTTAGTCAAGTGGGAAACAGGAAAGTAGGAGATCTTATCATCATCCAGTGGCTCCCATCTGCAAATATTAAGACAATTTTAGCACATTCTTGTAAAACACAATGTACATGTACATCGTTCATAAAATTGATGTCTTATTTATCTTGCTGTGAAAGAAGTATAAGAATGAAGCACATGACCTAAATTTGGTGATGAAGTGATGGAGAAAGAGGCCCAGCTCAAGTTTTGCCAGATGCATTCCTGGACAGAGCCTGAGCCCCCCTCCAAATGGCATAAAAGAGGGGTTCTTGTAGAGCTCCTACAATATAAAGTCCGAGATATTACTAACAGAATTAGACACAGAAAGATTACTAAGAGAAGAATTAGACACAGAAAGATTACTAGGAGAATTAATTACACGAAGTGACGATTTTGATGCTAATTAATTACATTATTTTCCAGCATCTGTCGCCAACACCATGGGTCAAACTTGAGCGGAGAAGAATGGTACTTGTCGTCCAGATGGATGCCGTTCATAAGCACCAAGACTGACCACCCTTTTGGGATGACAAAGCCTCCTAATAACACAAGTTTATGATGATCAGATTTGCACCGAAAAGATTAAAAGAAATGCTGGAATTGGAAGTATGAGTTGAGATTTTATACATTTCAACCCTTCCAGAAAAAGTACATATACATAAATAAAATTGTAAATTTCAGTAGAAACATGAATATCAACCAAGAAGAGTAAAAACAATATATTATTAAATGCCTTTAATTTTAATGTCTGCTATTGCTTCTCTGAAAACTGCTGGAGCAACGTTGGCGAGACGATGTGTTTCATTTATGACCTGGGAATTGAACAAATACAAACACGATCAATCATCTCGACACCATATATCTGGTCTCAAATATAACAATTATCGAAGTTTAGGGTAACTGAAAAAAAATAAAAATACTAAGGCAACACAAATTCCCACAGTGGAGGAGTCTCAGCAGTCAAGTCCCCACATTGTACGTTTCTAGATCTTACACTGGTTTATTAATCGTAACTTGTAAAATCTTTAAATTGTGCTTTATCTAGATATAGCTCAGTTGCTGAATGTTTATGTTGTGGAGTTTTTTGCTACAAACGCTGTTAAATTTGTATGCTGGTGATATTTGTTTGCAAGGATATGACGCCCCTAATTGCTGAAATGGCTTCTTGAGGGTTTTATTTTGGATCGGATGCAGAGGGTTTTAGTTTCAAATCTCTATATTGTTGCATGTTCCTAGAAAAGGTTTTAAACCCTCTTTGAGGTTTGTTTGGATTTGGGTTGCTTTCTTATCAGGCAGAGTCAGTCTTGACATCTATGTATGTTTCAGGTTGTTGAAGAGATTGATGGTGGGTACCCATTTGGTTTGATTATTGCATTGGGATTGATTCAACAACGTAGTAATCCAAATCTGCGGTTTTGAGTGTGTTCTCAAAGAATCTGTGAACCCCAAATCTATGGTTTTGAGTGTATTCTCAAAGAATAAAGACTTCGAATACGTCTTGAGGGAATTTTGCTGGGATTGATCTGCTCCAAGTTGGGTGTTTGCATTGAATGATTTTGGGCTTTGATATGCTAGATACGTTGAAGACATTTTGAGGTTATTGGGATTGTTTTGCTGCAAGTTGGGTTTTTGCATTGAAGAATTTGGGCTATTAATATCATGTTCAAGCAGGGATCTAACTAGTATCCGAGATCCAAGGGATTCAAGGTCAAGCATGCGTTTTAGATAGCCTTACTGGTTTGCATATGGTTGTTGTATCAGGTTAAGCATTCTCATGATAAGAAGCAGGCATATCAAAAACAGGCATCTCTGAAGGCTAAGGCCAGTGGTGATGGTGGCAGCGGATGGAACAGTGATGTATTTGGGCGTAAAGGGAAAGTGGAAATCCCTCAGGATGTTGGTGATACTGTGGATGTGGTGAAGCATGAAGGAAATACTAAGGAGGAAGAGGAGACCGTGGATCAGCATGAGACGGTGGAGGAAAATAGTAATGAAGATCATGGTGGTGGAGATGATGAGCTAGATCGCCACGAGGATGAAAAGACTGAAGAAGAGAGTCAGCAGGAGCATGAAAGAATTAGAGAGAATGCCATGAATAATGAAGCAGGGAAGGAGTTAGAGGCAGCAAAAGAGGAACAAAATGGTGATGTGGGAGCCAAGTTTGCGCAGATGAAACAGGAAAATGGGGATACAGAGGAATCCCCAGAGGCTAAAGATGAACATAATGAGAGCCAGGAGGAAATCCCAGAGTCTAAAGATAAAGAGTACGACAATGAGCAAAGTCTTGAAGACAAAAATGCTGAAAACCAGACTAGACATAACAAGAGAGAGGATGAAATTGCAGAATCTAAAGATAAAGAGCACAACAATGCTGAAAATCAGACTGAACATAATGAGAGCGAGGATGAAGTTGCAGAATCTAAAGATAAAGAGCACATCAATAAGCAAAGTCTTGAAGACAAAAATGTTGAAAATCATACTGAAATTGGACATGGATTGGATCATCCTCTTGCCACTGGCGGAGAGGATGTGGAAAGGAATTCTACAGAGTCTGTCAAGTCACCCGAAACAGTTCTTGAAAAAAATGAGACTGCGTCCTCAAATCTCAGTTTTGAAGGAGAAAATGATAAGGAAATGTTTTCAGGTACAATGAAGATTGAGGAAGTTGTTCCAAAATAGAATGAGGTTAGCAGTCTGGATAGCGGTAAGGATGGTGCTGTGGTTGATCCAAATACAACGCAAGAAGGCAAGAAACTGGAAGAAAAGAATCAGGAAACCAATGCCACTCATAGCGATTCTGTTCAGGATATGAAAGCAGAAGCAGATGGCAAGAAACAAGAAGAAAATAACAAAGAAGTTATTATAGCTGAAGAACATGAAATTGGTAGGGAAAATAATGCAACAACCAAACATGACATTCAGGCAGACTCAGATAATAGGTTCCATGATTCGGCAACTTCAGAATCAAAGCATGGGACAGAACGGACTGGTCAGACCAAGTCGGATAACACTGAGCGTGTTTCTTCTGTAGACCAAGGCACAGCGGAGGGTGAGATAGGAGTGCCTCATGGTGCAATGTCAGAAGATGCCAAAGGCCTTACTTCATTGGATCAAGATGAAGCAAATGCTGAGCATAATTTAACTGTAGATCATGTAACCACATCTGATATTGATAAAGCTTCTGAAGGCGATGCGATTTCAGCTTCTTCAGAAACAAATTCAACCGTGGAATCTGTACATTCCGATGCTGGAGATGCTATTTCTCAAGATATGCCAGAAGAAAATGAAGTGGGTGATCATACAGACCTCAGAACTTTACCTGAGGGTGAGGCCGAAGGGCAGACCACAGAGGAACTTTCTGTGCAGTGAATGTTTGATCTACTAATAAATCTTTTTCATCAGAAAATCTCTGGCCTGCAGCGATAAAGCTCAAGTAATGCATGATCCACCGACCGCATATGACTCTGCCATAGTTCTGCCGCATATGAAACTATTCGACCCCATGCCAAATGAAACGCCCAAACCGTTTGGGCAACCCTTTTGAATGAACGGCTGAAATTGTTGCAATCGTGTAACATATAATCGTGTGGATTACAAGATGATAGGTAGGCAGAGAGGGGAGTTGATTTCAGAGAGAAACGCCTTACGGCGTAATAAAACATACAAATACAAACAATTTAATTAATATCTTAATTTTTAAAATTTTATATTCATTGAAATTAAATTAAATTAAATATAATAATATTTATTTTAAATTTCTTTCCCATATTATTAATAAAAATAAATATTATTTTTATTTATTTTTTATATATTAAACGTTATTTAATATATATTTAAATTATATCTTAAATTTTACAAAAATATAATTACATATATATATATTTAAATATATTATGAATTATACTATGAAATTATCTATAACTATTTTTAAATGATCCGGAACAATTCTATGCATTTTCAAAAACTAAAATTAAAATTATAAAAAATAAATAATATTTTTGAAATTAAAAAAAATAAATATAATTAAATGTCATAAGTGTAAATTTAAGAATACTTCGTGTGTCACTGTAGGTGCAAGAGAAGTTAACCAAAAACATAAGCATCATATCCATTCATATAACCATCACGTGCATTTCACAAATCATATCCATTCATTTCACCGTCATCAAATATAACAATAATTAAAAATAAAATGACATTTACTTACAGTTAACATGGTCTAAAGATTTGTTGAAGTTTGACTTTCGTTTGAGGTCTTGACCAACTTGC
Source organism: Pinus taeda (assembly GCA_000404065.3). Lineage (NCBI taxonomy): Eukaryota > Viridiplantae > Streptophyta > Pinopsida > Pinales > Pinaceae > Pinus > Pinus taeda. Next base: position 13,918 of record APFE031653369.1, read on the forward strand.
AAGAGGACCCAAACATCCAGAAGCTAGAAATGGGAGCACGTGAACTCCAACAACGCTATGATGAAGTTAAGGGCACATTGCGAATAGTTGCGCTGACACAAAGGTTAGCCACGCTGTAGGAAGCCAAGCAGCTGAAGGAACAGATGGATGCAGCGTTCCACAATGAAGCAGTGATGGAGGCGTGACTTAAGCCCTGGCTGGAGGAAGCTTATGTAGTCACAGGAAACATTGAAAGCAAGCTTGTGACTCTGCAAGTGACACAACAGCGACTTCACGCTAACAGCGCAGGGGAAATAATCGAGAAAACATTTGAAGATGCGAAGCAGGCAATAACTCAGTGCACAACCGAAGTTGCATCCATCAGGGTCGAGCTAGATGAGCTTCACGCAAAGATCTCCACGCCTACCGAGTGACTCGAGGGCGAGTCACGATGTTTGTGTTGGGGGCCTGTTGGGAGCGAGATCCCCCAAGGGCAGTTTTGGGGCTAAAATCCCATGTTAGGTAAATTTTTGCAATATAATTATAAAGACTCCGCATTTTGTGGTCGCGGAGCATGAAGGTGTTATGAGTCAAAAAGAATAGTCCACCCTTAGTTTTGTAAAGAAAAGTAGACTGTAAGAGACCTACCCATGGTCCACGGACCATGGGATTGTATAAAAAGAGCTAAGCTCTAAGTAGTAAGCAAAACCAATAGATAGAAGGGCAGATCATGTAAGAAAGTCATAGCCTTAGAGCAAGAAGTCTAAGTCTTGGGTTCTAACGTAGGTAGAGGCTTTATAGGTGAATGTGCAGAGGCCTAGGGTAGAAGTCTGCAACTGAGTGCACGAACCCCTATATCTGTGTGCGCAGGGCGGACAGAGGTTGTAACCACATGAAGATATTAATAAAGAGAGATATTCTGCAACTTCTGTGTCTTTGTTCTGTTGATGCATCTTGATATGTTATGCATGAATTTTCTTTATTATGCTTATATGGTGCGTGAATGAATGCAATTACATTGAATAAATGAACACATATACAAGTATCTGTTTACGCGGGGATAACCATAATTGTTTGATAAGGTAAATAAAGAACTTAGATTAATTGGGGAATTTGTACGACATGCTGCTATAGTAGTGCGAAAGTACCTGAGCAGCAGGCTTGGGATGCGTGAAAAACGATCATATCCTTTCACGGAGGTATTGAAGAACGAAAAGCGGGGTTTGTCTTGCAAGCCCTAGAGCGATGCACCCTGCGCGAAGGCAGGGATAGAGGGAATCAAACGACATCACAACCATCTCAGGGTGCGGAAACTTGGTTCCAGCATCCCCCATACTGCTTTGGGTGAGACTTTAGTGCGCGCTCTGCGGGCTGATGCCAAAAGGGCCAGTAGTGTAGGGATTTGTTTGACTAATCAACACTAAACTTGGGTCAGGCCCCATCAAGCCAACACCTCTTAAGTACACTGAATGCAATTTGTATGCTATCACTTTTGTTGTTGTTGTTTGTTTGCTTGTTTCAGGTATTCAAAGGAAGGAAACGAAAGTCGCTAGAGTAAGGAAGTAGGATTATCACCAAGAGGAATAACATTTTAAGAGGTAGGCCTACTTATTTGATTCTAGCTTAAGGAAGTTTTCCATATATTGTTTGTTTGTGGCTAGACACGCTCTCTCGAGCTAGAGGAATTGTTTGTGTATGCATTGAGAATTTACCTGCACCACAATAAGGCATAAAGATACTCAGTGAATGGAACATGTCCTCAACGAAATCAGGGTTGTTGCTACCTTCAAAACAGTGAACCCATTATTGTCTATAAATTTATTCCCAATGGCACACTCTATCAATGTTTACATAAGGAAATAGGAAAAGGCCTTTCATGGAGGGCAAGAGTATCAGTGGCCGTATAAACTACTTGCGCCCTTGCTTACTTTCATCCAACCCTAAATCCTCCAATTTATCATAGGGATGTGAAATCAAGCAACATTCTGCGTGATTATGGTTTCAATGTCAAGGGAGAGATGTTTACAGCTTTGGGGTGGTATAATCTGTAGAAAGCCTGCATTCACCATCAAGGGAATGGGAACCTTCTATTCTTATTGACCTATCACATGATTCACATTATTGGTCACATCACTATTTGTTTTTTTTCACAATTTTTAGAAAGATTTTGAAATGTGACCATAGAGATATATTTTTCTCCTTTACTCAAATTCCTAAATATTCTCATAAATTTTCATATATCATTGAGCTTTGTTTTGATTTTTCTGTTTGTTAAATTTTATGGATGTTCTATACTTTCTTTTAATTTCATTCTATGGTAATATAAGTGTGAAAACGAGCTTCCATTCCTTTGGGTCTGATTTTCTGGTTGGTTTTATCCAGTCTTCATTATTGGAAGCACTATGGTGGCAAGATTCCTCCTTCTCTACTACTATTACCAAAAATATCATGGCACATTGAAGATAAGGAGAAGCCTTAAACGATTGATGTCTATCCATGGAGGTCCACTAAAATTCCAATATACACCTATAGACAAATGGAAATAGCCACAAAAAGCTTCTCCAGTGAATTGAGATTTGGTACTGGAGGTTTCAACACAATCTATGCAGGAAAGCTTCAGGGCAAACATACTGTTGCAGTGAATAATATAAGGTATAAAGATACTTGGTGAATGGAACAGGTCCACAACAAAATTAGGCTTGCTTCTTCCTTCAAAACATCAAACCCATTCTTGTCTATAAATTTAAGCCCAATGGCACATTCTATCAGTTTTTACATAAGGAAATAGGAAAAGGCCTTTTATGGAGGGCAAGCTTATCAGTGGTCGCAGAAACTTCTCGTGCTCTTGCTTACCTTCATCCAACCCTAAATTCTCCAATTTATCAAAGGGACGTGAAATCTATCAACATTCTTCTTGATTATGGTTTCAATGCTAAGGGAGGGATATTTACATCTTCGGGGTGGTACAATCTTTAGAAAGCTTGCATTCATCATCTAGGGAGTGGGAACATGCTATTCTTATTGACCTGTCACATGATTCACATTATTGGTCATATCACTATTTGTTATTTTTTCCCAATTTAGAAAGATTTTGAAATGTGACCATAGAGATATATATTTCTCCTTTACTCAAATTCCTAAATATTCTAAAAAAGTTTCATATATCATTGAGCTTTGTTTTGATTTGTCCATTTGCTAAATTTTAGGGATGTTCTATATTGTCTTTTAATTTTATTCTATGGTCATGTAAGTGTAAAACGAGATTCCATTCCTTTGGGTCTGATTTTCTGGTTGGTTTTATCCAGTCTTCATTGTTGGAAGCACTATGGTGGTAGGTTTCATCCTTCTCTACTGCTGTTACCAAAGATATCGTGGCGCATTGAAGACAAGGAGAAGCCTTAAATGGTTGATGTCTATCCAAGGAGGTCCACTAAATATTCCAGTCTACACCTACAAACAAATGGAAACAGCCACAAAAAGCTTCTCTAGTGAATTGAGATTGGGTACAGGAGGTTTCAACACAATCTATGTAGGAAAGATTCAGGGAAAACGTATTGTTGTTGTGAAGAAGATAAGGTATAAGGATACTTAGTGAATGGAACAGGTCCTCAATGAAATGAGGCTTGATGTCACCTTCAAAACAGTGAACCCATTCTTGTCTATAAATTTATGCCCAATGGCACACTCTATTAGTGTTTACATAAGGAAATAGGGAAAGGCCTTTCATGGAGGGAAAGAGTATTAGTGGCCGTAGAAACTGCTCACGCTCTTGCTTACTTTCATCGAGCCCTAAATCCTCCAATTTATTATAGGTACGTGAAATCAAGCAACAATCTGCTTGATTATGGTTTCAATGCCAAGGGAGCGATGTTTACAGCTTTGGGGTGGTACAATTTGTAGAAAGCCTACATTCACCATCAATGGAATGGGAACCAACTATTCTTATTGACTTATCACATGATTCACATTATTGGTCACATCACTATTTGTTATTTTTTCACAATTTAGAAATATTTTGAAATGTGGCCATAGAGATAGATTTTTCTCTTTTACTCAAACTCCTAAATATTCTCAAAACTTTTCATATATCATTGAGCTCTGTTTTGATTTGTTCGTTTGCTAAATTTCAGGGATGTTCTATACTATCTTTTAATTTCATTCTATAGTAATATAAGTGTGAAAATGAGATTCCATTCATTTGGGTCTGATTTTTTGGTTGGTTTTATCCAGTCTTCATTGTTGAAAGAACTATGATGGTAGGATTCATCCTTCTCTACCGTTGTTACCAAAGATATCGTGGCTCATTGAAGACAAGGAGAAGTCTCAAACGATTGATGTCTGTCCAAGGAGGTCCAGTAAATAATCCAGTCTACACCTACAAACAAATGGAAATAGCCACAAAAAGCCTCTCCAGTGAATTGAGATTGGGTACATAAGGTTTTAGCACAATCTATGCAGGAAAGCTTCAGGTAAAACATACTATTGCAGTGAAGAAGATAAGGTCAACTGTACATCACCCAAATCTAGTTAGACTAATAGGTTGCTGCCTTCAAAACAATGAACGCATTCTTGTCTATAAATTTATGCCCAATGGCACACTCTATCAACATTTACATAAGGAAATAGGAAGATGCCTTTCATGGAGGGAAAGAGTATTAGTGGCTACAAAAACTTCTTGCACTCTTTCTTACCTTCATTCAGCCCTAAATCCTCCAATTTATCACAGGGACGTGAAATAAAGCAACATTATGCTTGATTATGGTTTCAATGCCAAGGGAGAGATGTTTACAGCTTCATGGTGGTGTTGGTAGAGATCATAACTGCACTGAAAGTACTGGATTTCTCCTGTAAGAAGAACAAGGTCAACCTATCATTCCTCACAATAACAAAAATCAGTGGAGGCTTCCTTCATGAAATCATTGATCCCTTTCTACAAGTTGGCAAAGATGTTGATATCAGAGCATCTCTTCAAAGAGTAGTTGAAATTGCATTCAGATTCTTATCATTTGATAGAGACTCTAGACCCACCATGGTGGAGGTTGCATAGGAGGAGTTCATTGCATACAAAAAATCCGGCGTGGATTCCATTGATAGCATAAGTACAATTTTTCATGACTCAAATCAATTCATAGAAGCAAGCATAATAGATGGTCTGAGGAGACATGCATTAGCTAATTAAAGTATTTTAGATCTCAAAATCCTTGATTTGTTTGACAACAAAATGTTCGTAACAATGAAAAATAGATAATCCTCAATTTGCAAATTCTGTAACCAAGAAATGACATCCCATTCTTCAAATATAGTACCATAAGAATGATTTCCTAGTAGAAAAACTAGTGTCTTTACATTTTCCTCCTTTCCACTTGTGACCGACTATTCTCAATCGCAGGATGCTCTTTAGTGGAAATATAGCCAAGACCAACCCCAATATCTCCTTAGGAAGCCTCTTACATACAGATGGATCCATTGGAATCTATTCTCTACAATGATTTTCTGGTACATATTTGTCAGTATCTTCAATTGCCGAAGGCATTCGTTCAGAGCATTCCAGCAGCACCAACGTCAGATTTTCGGAGACCCAATTGCTCACTCTTGTTATCGGAGACATGGCTTTACCCAAACCATTTCTTCTGAATTTTGGGGCTTTTCTTCCAACTGCTTGAATCTTGCAATTAGTACCAAATCCACTGAGCCCCCTCTGCCATCGTTACAATCGAATAAAGCTCCTCCTTGGCATCTTCTTCGTCATTGCGCTTCCTAGAGATTTGAACCCTCATCCTCTTGGGAACACTCCTAATGCCCTTGCTCCATGCAACCTAATTAAGTTTCACATCAAGCCTCACATCAGTGGCTCGCATAGCCTTCTGGGAAAATTTCCCGATCTTCGCAGCCATGGAGGCGCTTGTGAAGATTCATGGTGTACTCTTGGTCACGACCTTGTCCCTACTGCTCTTTCCCTTCTCCACCAACTGACCAAGAATATTCATCTTAATGCTAAAAATACTAAATTATTAACCACTTGCGAGAAAACTCTTTTCATCTCATAGGATTCAGAATTTCAAAAATAAACCTTATTTTCAAAATCTAATTGATCTTAAATCTATAAGAAAACTAATTGTAATTTAACCAATCATAAAATTAACCAACCTTCATATGAGAAGGAAGGATACCTCGTCTGCGCTTCCTGGGATCCAACACTTTCTCTCAAATGAATTATAGGGAAAGACTTGGGTTTCTGAGGAGGGGCATAGAGCATCCTTTTGCTATTCATATGGCTTCCTATTGATATGGTTTCAAATGGTTTCAACTAGGAAGATCGATATTGTTTTAACAAAAATATAACCAAAAATGATTAATGGTGGCAAACATTTTAATCGTCTAACATTTGATCAAATGGATCATAGTAAGACACGTAAGACAAGAGGGGAGTTAATTTCAGAGGGGAACGCCTTACGACGTAATCATTAAGTCTCCCTATAATGATATTTTGTTGATTTTTTTTGCTATTACTATTTTCAATTTCTGCCAAAGTGCTAAGTATTTAGCTTGATTATTGGACTTGACACCAAATATCCACCCATATTTAGTCTCTATTTATTTATTAAGATGAAAAATAATCCCTCCCACTATTACTACCCTTATAATTAAAATAAAATATTTTATTTCAAGTTAAATCTTTATTTTTCATATTTTATAATTTTTAATATATACATATATATTATTTTTGTAATATATTATTATATATAATTTTAAAAACGAAAACACAATATCAATATACTAAAAAATATTAAATAAACAATCTTATTATATTGCATGTAAAATTAGATTCTAAATCATTGAAGAAATTTGAATTGATCTTTTAAACTTTATATGTAAAATAAATTTTCAAAAATATATTGATAAAAATATATTTTATGGACCATTTTTTATATTACATGGACCATCTGAATCACGGAGGAAATTCAAATTAATCTTATCAATTTGAGGTATAAATTAATGAAATACAATATATTTTTGTAAATATAAATTAAGTAACAAAACTATAATAATAAGAGAGCCACTGTCGTAGTGGTAGTTCCTGTTGGGGTTGAGAACCTAGGGCCGCTTGTTTTGCGGTCGAACTCAAATTGAGAAACTAATTGTAAAGGGCATGGTGTGATCTATTTCTTGGGAACAAAAGGTTGCTTGCGTAAATCCAATTGAAGTGGTGGATCCATGAGGTATTTGATTACATGCATAATTTATGGTAATATATTCAGATGTACTCAGGCCCATTTCAACTCCTTGCAAAAGATGTTGATTTGGAGGACTTGGTCTCAACTCGTTTTGGAAAAATAATAAAGCAGCTAATCCAAATAAATTGTCGAGCTACAACCCAACTGCAGTACTTTCCCAGATTTTCTGAAGAGGGAGTTTCTAGCTAGAGGATACACTGTGCCTAACTGTAATAGCCAAAATGGTGTAGTACTGAGAGAACCAACATTAATTTTTTTTTATAAAGAGGATATTAATGGAGAAGAGCATTTCTGGACTAGACCATCTAGCTTCGAGGAGATATGGACAACTTTAAAACTCAAAAAAGCTAGCAGTGAAGATCTTGAACATAAGCTGGTTGTAGGAAATACAAGTGCTGGAATCTATAAGGGAATGAAACCTAAAGTATTTATTGATATCAACAATATCCCAGAGCTACAGGTTATCAACAGACTGGATTCTGCGATTGAGGTTGGAGCAGCAGCAACAATTGGCAAGCTTATCGGAGCTTTAGAGGATAGAAAAAATGTTGATACTGGTGTATCAGATTAGGGTAAGGTGAGTTTTAACAAAAGAATAGTATTGAAGGGAATTTTTGATCACTTGAAAAAGGTCGCTTCTGGATTCATTAGAAATACAAAAAGTATTGGTGGTAACCTAGTTATGGCCCAGAAGATGTCATTTGATTTAGATGTTGTGACCATTCTACTGGGAATTTGTGCATATGTTAAAATTATTTCAGTTAAAAGAATATAATCTATATTAACCATGAAGGAGTTCCTTGACAACCCTCTGGATTCAGAATCGTTATTGCTATTGGTATGCATTCCATACTGGAATGCAGCTAGTTATTCAGTGAAAGAAGATAAGGACAACGATACTACTAGATTTTATGGCAAATTGTTGTTCAAGACATATAGAGCAGCTTGTCTTCCCCTTGGTAACATAGTGTCTTATGTTAATTCTGCCTCCTTGGCTCGAATTTCGTTCAATAAGCCTGGGGGTAACCGCATTATTGAGAGTGTTCGACTTGCTTTTGGTGCTTTTGGTGTGAGCCACACCATAAGGCTTAATAATGTGGAGGAATTCTTAGTTGGGAAGGTTATATCTTATGATATTCTTTTGGAATCAGTTAGAATGCTTAAAGTCACATAGTCCCTGGGATTCACAGTGAGTCACCTGTAAGCCATGCAGAGATTGTAAGTGACAAAAGTGTTTTGTCTAGCCAAAATTATAAACTACTAACTCCTTGCGCCATGTGGACCCCGCATGAAGGCCACATGCCTTACTACTCAGTTCCACAAAACAACCATGCAAGACATGGAGGATGCCACATGATTACTTGGAGTCTCTTTGTTGAGCTTGATTACCTTGATTTTGATTGAGCGCTGCCATTGAAATCTGCAATTGAATATCGTATCTACAAATATTCCATAGTAATCTTAAGAATCAGTGCAACATACTTGCTTGTAGGATGGTAGTGAATAACAACATTCATACTTGGTTAATAGCGGCATTCACGCACACTGAAAATGGCTCCAGAAGATAACTTGAGGATAGTCAATAGCGGCATTCATGCATAGGGAAAATGGTTCCAGAAGAGAACTTGCATACAAGATGGGTATTCGCTACCGGTTATTCCTGAAGGCGTGAAAGTGAAATGCGGATTTTTTCCTTCCTGTTCATGCAAGTAACCAGCAACAACCCGCATTTCTGAATTGATCCACTAAGAATCGAAGGTTATCCCTGCTCTCTCTCTTTGGTCGAGCAAGTAGCTTTGAGGCACCACTTTGCCTTTCTTCCATGCCCTAACCACTGGTTAATTGGTCGAGTGAGCCAAGATTATAGGTCTCTTTACCAAGAGCAAACACAAGATTGTACATAGCAATCATATCAATGTTTAAATGTATCACAGTTGGATGAAAAGAAAAATGCTTACATCCACCAAAACACTATGCCCGATTAGCCCTCTGAGGGCTATGTCCTCACTTCGGTTCCAGCTCTAAACTGGCCCATCGACGCCTACCTGGATCGACTAGCCGCAAAGAGTCCTGTCATCAACAACACAGGTGTTTTTCAATGAGGTGTGGTTCTGCTGCGCTAGGTAACAAACGGCAGGGCTAAGAAAATGGTGGGATGCGGATATGATGATTGGTACCAAAAGCATTTTGGGGATGTCAACTCCGTGGTATATAATACTAACATCATATTCTCTATTTCAGGCAGCTGTTAGCTGTTCTTCACTGCTCTCATGATGTCAACTGTGAGAAGAGTGTTCATACCAGTTTTTTTTTCACTTTGTAAAAACCACTCCGTAAAATCCTCATCACTAATGCTGATGGCCATTACCAGGGTTTGAAGACAAGGTCAAGTCTACGTGCAGAGGGGTAATCCTGACGGAACTTCATTATTGCCGACACTACCTTTTATCCCTCACTGCTTCGGGTCTATGCAGCGGTTTGGGCTTGTTTGAATTCGGAGAACAATCACGGTTGGGCTTGCCGATGAAATCGAAGGTATGGCAACTTTAAAACATAAATCACGTCTATGTTCTTTTAGACAATTCAATGTATTTTAGCATTCAAATGATCCTTTACATGTAAAAGTTGCGAATGCCTGTAAAATCCGTCATTAAAAGTATTTAAATTTTTGATACCGATTGAAATTATTCGTATTTCTGCGCAGAGGTGTTATTGAATTCGCTGTCTGGGCTTAGGGCTACTTTCACACAATCTGTTATGTTTTCTGTTGAGGAAATACGAATACTGTAAGTTGTTGCGATATTAATTGAATGCTTACCATCTTTCCCCATTCCGATATTCTGATGCATTGTCTTGGTTATAATTTGTGTACAGTTTCTAGAGAGATATAATATTGTTCTATATTTTCCCTGCAAGATGAAAAACAGAGCATACAGTCATTCATGTCATTCTATTGAAATAATTTCAGGAACTTATCTGCATGCGCCCTTCTGAAACTTTTGGCAAGCCATGCTAATGATCTTTTCACACGCCATGCTAATGATATGTGTATTGCAAAACAACATAGCAAGAAAATACCAGAGAGAAAAATCATTGCCAAAGAAGAATACGATGCCAGAAAGAAAATCGTTTCCAGAGAAGAATAGAAATGTAAGAAAAACATTTCAAACAAAATCATTGCTATACTGCTTAAACAACTACTATGCCACTGGTTCTCTTGTTGCTTACCTTGCTTACCTTGTCTTCTGTGGTGCAGGTGCAGATGAAAGGAGTCTCCATTTCTGCCACTCCTCCATTGCTGCCACTCCTGCCATTGCAGACTTTGGCAAGGTTTTCAGAATGAATTTATCCAGTCTGCTAAAGATTACGAGTACATCTTCAAAACTTCAATGTAGATTAGTTCATGAAAGTCTTCCGCATAATTTCTGAAGCATGCTTCCGTGTGTTTGCTTTAGAAACAATTTATCCAGTCTTCTGAAGGTCAGAACTTCAACGCATTAAGACACTTGGAAGAAGCCGTGGTAGTTGTAGAAGAAGCCGTGGCAGCTGTAAATGCAACATCAGTGGTGATGGTTATCTGATGCGTGTCTCTTACTAGTTATCCAATGTTTTGCATACAGGAAGCGAAAGTTACTTTGGATATCACAAAATAGACAAAGAAGAAAAGCAATCTGAACTTTGGATAAAAATGCTTTGTACATCTAAAGTTGCCTCGGGAAACATGAAGTTTCCAATAAGAGGTCGATTTGAAAACTTTGCTTAAAATTTTGGTGCAACCAAATTGCTATCAAAAACTTTGGTTAAATATTTGTACGCAAGCGAAATGTTTGGTCAAAGAAGTGTTTAATTGTTAGTCAACACCGTATCGAATGCTATAGTCCCTGCTATGCCGGAGGTAGGGACTAATAATAATTTTAATATTGTATAATTTTTAAAAATTGTAGATTAAGTAGCAAAAGTATTACGATAATAATAGTATTGTAATATTTTTTTTTTAAGTATTATAATAATGATTGTAGCATTGTAATTTCTTTTAAAGAAATAATATATGAATTTTTATTATTAAGAATTAAAAAAAAAAAATATAATTAATTGATATATATATATAATATAAATAATATATATATATATTTTTTAGTTTGGAAAAATTATATCTTTATTTGTCTAATATATCACTTTGATTCAGGGTTAGGAATTAAGCTGGTAATTTTACATTAAAGAGTGTTTTAACAAAGCATAAGATCATTGTTTATCCAAGAGTCAGTAGATAAAAATATTTATTAATCTTAAAAAAACGATATATATATAAACTAGAGGAATAAGCAATTGGCTCGTATCAATCTTGACACTAGATCCTACACATAGCGTACCGTAAACTCTAGTGATTTGAACCTAGAACTTCTTAGAACATAATACTTCATTTTCATGATTTTCTCTAATTAAACCCTCCCCAAAAGAGTATTTTTGAAGAAATATTGATTAAAATGAAATATTCATTCATTGATATTAATAAATAAATAATTTCAAAAGAAAAATGTTGATAGGCACGTCTATTTTGGATTAGTGTTTTCACAATTTTAATTTAATTATCAATAATTATGAAGTGGATGGTAGAGATTTAACCTCCACTAAATATTACGAAATATTTGTAATAGTATACATAAATTAAAGGATGAGATTTATTTCCAAAATAGTTATGTTATTTTTAACCTTTTAATTAGATTGATTAATTAAAAAAAAAAGTGATATGAACAAATGTCACATGAAGTGAGTTAATGTTCTTTTGGGTATGTGGTGTTGATAAGCCATGGCATTTGCTCATGTTATTGTAACAAAATCTAGAATATCCATTGCTAAGAATCTTGTTCCATGTTTTTAAAATGTATCTATGTTTAATTTATATATTAATTATTTCTATTATTTATTATTATTATTATTAATTAAAAAAAAAGCTTATAATGTTTTTTTTTTTTTTTTTTTTTTTTTATAAACAAAATGAGATATATCATGTAGTAAGTGTGCACTAGTGTGTTGAAAGAGAGATGATGATGACTAACATCTTCTAAGATCTATATGTTCTACTTATAAGGTAAGAGATTAATATGAATCCTTTTACAACTTATTTCTTTGCTAGAAAAGAAGTGAGAGAAGCATTTTGAGATCACCATAATTTTGTTAGCTTAAAAGGTTAATAAAATTGGTAGCATGACAAATGAATGTAAATATATGACGAACAATCTAGGAGAAACTCCTTTTCATCTTCAACCTTTTAGTATGACATAGATAAAAAACTTTTCATCCCATGAAAATTTGAAAATTGACTAAGAAAAAGTTCACAATAAAAATTAATTCAAATCTTGAAAAGATTCTATTCTTTTAAACAATAATCCAAAAAAAAAAAAAAAAAATTAATCTTTGGAATTTTTTTTTTAACAAAAATCAAAACAAAAAAAATTGATTTTTCAAAATTGTGATAAATAACGACCTTAATCATATTAAATTATTTTTTAACCATAATTAAAATAAATGATTGGAAAAAGTTAATTAATTAATAATTTAAATTTTTTAAACTTTTGAATTGATTAAAATTTAAAATTTAAATCTTAATCTTAAATCTTAAATGTAATAACATATTTTCTCAATCAAAAGCCACAATTTAAAATATTTTTGTATAATTTGTTAAAAGTATATATAACTTTAAATTGAATAATAACATACAACTTTAACTTTTTCAACCTCAATAATAATAATATAATAATTATTATTATTTATTATTATATTTATAATTATTATTATTATTATTATTATTATTTATTATAATAATAATTAATATTTAACATGTTAAGATATGGCTCACTCATTTCAATTAAAAATATCATAACAACATCTATAGAAAGACAACATTTAATACAAGTGGTATAATGTTGCTTCTACTTATCATTTAGAAAATTGAAATATCTTTTACTTAAAGGTAAAAAAATTAGACATATTGACAAAACATTGCGAACAACTTTGGGTTATGCTGATTGATGAGGTGTTTTTGATAGGTTTAACATTATTATACCAAGTTTATAAAAGTTTACGGAAAATTAAGCATACTTTGTTGTATTATTTTGGAAATACTCTAGGTGACTTGCTCTAGGGAAACTTATCAAAGATTCTCTAATTTTTTAGCAACCAATTTTCATAGGAAAAAAAACGGTATACAATTTCTGGAAGGACAAAGTTAAATGCTATGAATTGTGTACCACAATACATTAAAAAGATAACAATTTAGTTGAAATCCTTAAAAAAATGCAATTGAATCAACAATTTGCTGATGACATAAAATATATAAATGATAAGTGCTATAAACCTGCTCCATTGGATCCATTGTTTCCATAGCTATTTCACAGAAACAAGGATGTACAAAAGCATAACAAAAAAATGTTGTCACATGTAAATGAAGAGATAATAGTTCTTGATCCAATTGACGAATCTCACAGTAAGTAAATAGGCTTTGTAGCATATAAGAAAACAATGAGATTACTATCAATAATCCTTATCAAATGCAATGTTGTTGTTTAGCTATATGTAGGGAATTATAATACAAAAGATGGCCTCGTTAATGGTGCGGATGGAATATGTAAAAAATATACGGAAAATAGCAAGAATGTTGATGTGTTATGGATATATTTTGTAAATCCAGATATTGGTAAACTTCAAAGAAACAATTTGTCGTAAATTGTATGATGAAAACATTTCATCTAATTGAAATCCAATATTACATGTTTCAAAACCATTAGCATGTCATAGCAAAAGCTTTACAACTATAGTGTAGAAACAATTTCCAATACAACTAGCTTGTGCTAGAACAATTCATCGATCATGTGGTTTAACATTGAATGGACTTGCATTTGATCCAAGTGGCATATCGATACATGAACTAGTTTACATAGCATTGTCACGTGTTAGAAAAATGAAATCATTATACTAACACATAGGAACTTTTGAGTGAATAAGAAAGTATTAAAAGAAACGAAATGCTTAAGAATTTAAGCATCACAAACATTAAGATACATAAAGAAGCCAATAGCAAGTGAAAATACTTTAATGACTGCAAGTTTGAATACACGAATTCTACATGCTCATGTGAATGACATTATGCGTGATGAAGGCTTAATGAATGCTATGATTCTTCGTATTTAGGAAACACATTTAAAATTTCCATTGTCAAATACTGAATTTTATGTTAATTTTTCATAGGGTGACATTTATCTTTGCTTTGATAATTGCATTTCATCATTAGTACATTAGGTTCACCCCATATCATCATTACATTATTAAGTTATACATCATTTACATCAACATATGCAATTATATAGAAATAAACAACATCACCATCATCATCAATGTAGTGAAACAAAAAGGAATAGTAGAAGAAAAGCATGCACACACATAGAGACACCAAGATTGGTCCAAGACCAGGGAAAAACCCACTATGGGGTAAACCCTTGCAAATATTCTTCTTTTTAGATCGTCATCAAATGATGTTGCAAAAGAGTGTACAATGATCCATAACCTTATCTATGCAGAAAAATAATAATGATATCCATGAAACATATCTAATCATGCTAGGAATCAAAACCCTCATACTCATGACTGTAATGTGCTGTCACAAACTCATGTCAACTACTGTATACTACTATCACTATGTCAAACACTGTTGAGCACTGTTGTCAGTGTCAATGAGCCCAATACATATGTTTGCAATGGATACTAACAAATCAGATCTACATATCTGTATAATAGAAGAGAGAAGCCCATATCTACTAGATCACTAAAGTCAACTGAAGCCAGGATGTCAAACCCTAGATCTGAACTAAGGTCACTCTCATCAAAACTATCTGTGTGCGATCGAAACTCCATGGTTTCTCTCACGTATAATGTGTGAGGGTGACTGTGAATGCTCGGTTTCTCTCAAGAAGAATATGTGCATGTGACCGAGGTGAAAAACACCTAAAACCCTTGGTCTCTCCCTTGAAGTTACCGTGCATGTGCCCGGGCATCCTGTTCGCTCTCAAGACCATTCTATGCGAGCGACGGGGGACCGATACCTATAGATCTGCCTTTGAGGCCCAAGTCTCCCCCATAAGCCTCTTTGAAAACGTCTATGGGTCTTTAGTCACTCTCATAAGCTTGTGTGCTAGCGTCTAGGGACTAAAGTGCCTAGTTCTATGCCAGTGTTCAAGATCTACAACACCATAACTTAGAGCAAACCTCACGCCTGTGATTTCAGACCCTTATGCGAACTCCTTTTGTCGAATCTGTGCGAACCAAGACAAAAGAGGAGAGAATATGAGTCCAAATGATCTTGAGGTCTCTTCTATTTATAGCCTTTGTTAAGTGTCCACGTGGGGTTAATATTGACCCAAGAAGTTATTCATGTGGTTAGGGTTGACCCATTCCATAATACATGTATAAATAAAATAATCCATAGCTCAAGTTTCACTTGCCCAAATTGGGTGATATTTAGGTCAATTTTGGTCCTCTCGAAAAGAGTAATCTAATGAAATCATCATCTTGGTCATTTGATATGTCCAAGGTGGAATTTGACCGCAATTGAAAAATTTAACACTCCCTCTCAACTAGGGAGAATTCCACCTATGAATATATGTCCATCGAATAATATGCCATTCTGGAATCTTTGAGTGTCATCATGTATCATCATAGATCATATCTATCATGTAGTAATTGTGTCATGTCCATATCAATTGTCTCATCATGAAAAATCACCATTGTACATCTCGATCTATCCTTTTCTTATTCCTACTTATCACTTGATTGTTCCTTCTTGTATGTTGAACATTCTTGGATCTAGAAGAAGAATAATTTGTTCTTAGAGGGGAGCTAAAGCTACCACCCTTTATCCATCAGGCTGTTATCTGGAATCTTTACTGACGGGCTACTACCAAGACCATCATCAATCGTCATCAGAGAGAATATCATCAAGGAGCACAACTCAACCTGGAACCACATTGAGGAGCAATAGCTTCCACCCATACTGAGCAATAGGATAACTCATCACACAGGGGAGTACACCCTCGACCCTGGAATTTAATATCGGGTTATCTCAACCCATCTTATTTCCTACTCATCTTCCCATCGATGACCCATAATAGTCATGTAGTAGAACACCTACATCATAATTGACTTGGGTTGTACACCCCAAGTACACACTCAACTCGTTGGCCAATCAAGGAGTGGTATTCTCGAAAAGATAGCCTTCTTATGGGTATGTTGCCAACTAGGGTATACTCTGCAAAGACCAAATAGGGGAGCAACATTCTTCGACCCTATGAAGATAGGGGAGAAACATTCTCCAACGCTATGGGTAACATAAAGGGGTAACACCATATTGTCTAGAGTTCCCTCAACCCCACGATCCCTTCTCCCTCATTTCCTCACCTAGGGAGCTCAAAGATGGGGGGAGATTTGGCTCAGTTTTCTCGATCAACACTACTCTCATCATAATTGAATTTGGTATCTGATTGTCTCAATAGCATATGTTTCATGTTCATACAAAACATCAAATCAAATATCATGTTAGATCATATATAATCATATAAATCAAAAAATGATACCATAATCATCCTCCCTCTCAAGAAGGCACCAACCACAAGCCTGAACTTGTTTCAAACAACTACATTGTCTTAATTGTATGAGAGTATCTCGGTCCTATCTATAAATATGGGACTTACTGTCAATCAGATCATCACAATGTATCCATGTCATGCTCAAACAACTCTCTAAGGAGCTTCTTTATCCTACTTCATAGCTAGCCATGCTAGCAACATCATACTCATTCTCAATCGTGTTATGGACCTCTTGTCCAAGATATCATGGAATATTTCATACTAAAGAAACATTCAAATTTTCTTGTCAACAATAATCTCAAATATCAGTGATACATCTATGCAGATACATATTATAGGAGAAATATCTCATTCTCAAAACTAGAACACCTCATGCATATATTTCAAAGCATGCTCGACAACCACTTGCTTGTGAATGAAGCAGTTCAATCATGAATTTACTCAGGTTCTATGCACAACACATATATACAGATGTTCAAAATAGAACATCAATGTTTCAATCAATTGTTAGATGCCATGTAAAGTTCAACAACATCTTGAACTTTCAATCAAAGTATCCAAGAATTTGCATTTTCATTATTCATTTTTTTTTCCAATGGTTTTGCAATATGGAATTTCTTTCCTGAATTCTAGAAATCGATTCATCATGCCATGATACATCACTTCGGGCTTCATAAGCCATCTCCCTATAATTTAGATCATCAGAGGCTCATCACCTGTCACAAGTAGATCATCAGGATATAAAACCAAAACCATAATCAATATCAAATCCATACCTTAGAACTCATCATCCTAACTTCATCAGATAATTGTTGAATCTAGACATATCTGGATTGCAATGCTCTAAACATAATGCCATGCTAAGCCAACATAATCATTCTTACATAACTTAATGTTGTACCATCAACAATAAAGTCAACTCATCAGATTTTAGAAGCTAGATCATGACCATTATCAAAGTCATCAATATCATAGTATTAATACTTTCAACCAAGAGACAGGTGGAGCTCATATCAAAGCATGACTTCATCATGCCAACAAGTCATGCATTATCAATCCGAACTTGATTAAGTCATTCTCATAATCATAATACAAGTCATCTTGTCACTAGGTGCAAATGCATACATCAAGGACAAGTCATGCAGGTTCCCATTTTCATGCGAAATCACAACTATCATTACTTCAACCATTGTGCTAAGATCAAGGAGGCCAATTTCTACATAAGTCATCATGCCCACATAGAATCGATATCAGGGAAAATAAAAAACCGTCAAATCAAATCACTAGACTTCAAGTCAAGTCCAAATTGCTATCGTAGAGAGATCTATAGTCAAAGCACATCTCAATCATCAATTCGAATTTATTATCAAGCATCATGACAAAACACTTTTCATATATACCAGCAATGTCAAATCATGCTGACCTCTTGTAGCAAAAACATAGTGACATATCTATATGTATGTCCCAGTCACCTGCAAACACAAGTTCAGTCTCCATGTTCATGTTATGGAAAACATTCAAGCTTTTCTTGCTAGCAGATATTGCTACAGATCTACAATACATCTGTGGTACTTACATTTTCCAAGTGACCATCTAATTTCATGCACAATACTTCATTAGATGATCAACAATTTAACACAACAACTTCAGAAATCAGTTAAAACTAACAAAGTTTGTCAGGGACATCATGATTCAGAGTCCAGACAGCTTCAAAAAGCTTCAGATGATGGTCAACAACATTCAAAACTATGGTTTCTCCCTTCATGTTAGCATGAGAGTGACTTTAACTACTTAGACATTGTATTCGACTTAGCATGTGTGTGTCCAGGGACGAGATCTCCTAGATATGTGACTATGTCTGGAGCAGAAATCATAATTTCTCTATAGGCTTTAGATCTAAGACTCTATTGCAGATCAATATTGTCATATGCACATAAATCATACTTTAGAAGCATAGAATACAAATAGTAATAACGGTAAGAATCTTGAGAAGAGATTCTCCCTCTAACTGGGGATCTGCATCATTCATCATCATTCATGTAAGCAACATGTCTCTACTGAGTCATGAAACAAAAAATCTGTTAGATCATAAACATATGGCTATTAACATCATGACATCAACCTTTCATCAAAGGTTAGACTCAAAGCAACAGATAGACAGAACATCATATCTTAAAGATTATGAACATAATAACATTTTCTGTCAAGTTACTCCATCAAGTTGTTGCATCTAGTTTAACCATATGCCATCAAGACAAGACCATAGGTAGTAAAAGGTCTAGAATATAAATCTTATACTTATGCCTCTCACATAAAGGTTATCATGCTCTTCATGACCAATGAGATCAAATTAGGTCATTCAATAAAGATTTATAAAAAAAAAGAGTGTCAATCACTCTTTCCATATGCTTTCATCATGATGATTATCATAAGAATCACCAGTAGACTCATGTATAGAAGTCAATAAGCCATTATTCTATATGAAATCCATCATGACAAGTATCAAGAGTATCATTTTCTAGAGCCAAGGTTCTAGCCTTCTTTATAGGATCAAGATATCCAACAGATAGATCATATATGTTAGCCAAACATCAAGAGTAGCAATGCATCAAGATAACCTCATAGAATTCAAGAATGTCAAAATGTTCAACACCAAGTGCATAATTTCATCATAGGATACATAAATCCAACTCACTTTCATATGCATGTATGAGCCTTTAAAGAAAGATGAATTCTCAGCATACCTTAGGGCTTACCGAGCTAATAGATGAAACACAACATACCATGCATACCTTATGGTATTCAAATACTTGAGCGCCTACTCATTAGACATAGGCAGCTCGAAGCACTTTGTCATCTTTTCATCAAGTACCTCTTTGTCTCTTTCCAGTTATGCATCTCAAAATGATCCTCAAGAAGGAGCTACACATCTCATCTCATCAAGGAGGTTAGAAACATCCATATACCCAAATATATATGTAGGAAGTACAAGCAATAAACATAATCATCAAATCCATAAGTCTAACAAGTAAGAAGAATCATAAGTCAAGAAATACTTATCTTTAATGAGAGGCGATCCTCTCCCTCTTGAACCAATCTTCAAGAGCCATCAATTTCCATGGTCCATATACCAATGTTGTCTTCAATTATCCAACCAGATATTCTAGGGCTTCATCGAATCTTCGTCAAGTGTTTCACATAGACCATGCTAGAGTTTCATACATCAAATCCCAAGTATTTTCCATAAACTAGGGTTTTCTCTCCAACCCTAACCTCATAGAATCCATCAAACCCTAATCAACAAGATGCCAAGGGTTTTCCTCAAACCCTAGAATTATTTTAGGTCTCCACCATCCTCTTTTTTATTCCATCAAGGGTGTCATCATTGGGGTGATCTCCATGAATTATTTTCAGTCTAGCTCCGAAACCATGCAGGGTGACATTGTTCTTTGCTGTGATAATTGCATTTCATCATTAATACATTAAGTTCACTCCATATCATCATTACATTTTTCAAATATACACTATTATACATCACCATATGGAATTATATAAAAAGAAACAACATCACCATCATCATCAATGCAACGGAACAAAAAGGGACAATAGAAGAAAAGCATGCACCCACATAGAAAAACTAGGATTGGTCCAAGGCAAAGGAAAAACCCACTATGGGGAAAACCCTTATAAATATTATTCTTCTTAGATCATCATCAAATGATGCAGCAAAACAGAGTACAATGATCCATAACTTTATCTATGTAGTGAAACAATAATGATATCCATGAAACATATCTAATCATGATAAGAATCAAAACCCTCATACGGATGACTGTAATATGTTGTCATAAACTGAGGTCAACTGTTGTATACTATTGTCACTATGCCAAACGCAGTTGAACACTCTTGTCATTGTCAATGAGCCCAATACATATGTTTGCAATGGATATTAACAAATTAGTTCTACAAATCTGTATAATAGCAGAGAGAAACCCAGATCTACCAGATCACTAAAGTCAACTGAAGCCAAGATGTTAAACCCTAGATCTAAATTCAGGTCGCTCTCATCAAAACTGTCTATGTGCGACCAAAACTCTATGGTCACTCTCTCGGATACTATGTGAGGGTGACTGTGACTACTCAGTTTCTCTCAGGACGAATCTGTGCATGTGACCGAGGTGAACACACCTAAAACCCTTGGTCGCTCCCTTGAAGTTATTGTGCATCTGTTCGAGACATCTTGTTTGCTCTCAGGACCATTCTATGCGAGTGACTGGGGACCGATACCTCCAGGTCTGCCTCTGAGGCCCAAGTCTCCCCCATAAGCCTCTTTAATAATGTCTATGGGTCTCTAGTTGCTCTCATAGGCTTGTGTGCTAGCATCTAGGGACTAAAATGCCTAGTTCTGTGCCAACGTCTGAGATCCAGAAAACCCTAACTCAGAGTGAACCTCACGCATGTGATTTTAGACCCTTATGCAAACTCCTTCAGTCGAATATGTGCGAACCAAGACAAAAGATAAAAGAAGATGTTTCCAAATGATTTTGAGGTCTCTTCTATTTATAGGATTTCCTGAGGGTCCACTTGGGGTTAAGACTGACCCAAGCAATTACTCATGTGGTTAGGGCTGATCTATTCCATAATACATGTATGAATAAAATAATTCATAACTCAACTTTCTCTTGACCAAATTGGGTGATCTTTAGGTCGATTTTGTTCCTCTCAAAAAGAGGAATATAATGCAAGCATCATCTTGGTCATTTGAGTTGTCCAAAGTGCAATTTGACCATAGTTGAAAAAAATAACATTTTACAAATTCAATTTGAACATATCAAATTGTCTTCATGGAGTCCTTACTTGCATACAAGAAAACATAGAAATTGTACCAACAAAAAATGTTTGCAATAACAAAATTGAACTTGTTTTTTCATAAGTATATTTCTAATGCCAAAGATGCATAATAAATGTATATGTTGTGCCACTTGTATTTGTTTCAATAATCATTGAAAATATAGCAATAGCAAGGGTACAATTCACACATAGTGATTACATTTTTATAGTGATTGGAGATTTCAATATTAATAGAAATTCAAATAGAAAATGAAGTAAACAATTATTAGAGTATATTCGGTGTGAACAGTTACAAGAAGTAATGGGGAATTTTATTTATTGGAATAAGACAATTATTGATCACATTTGGACAAATTTCCCTCTTCAGCAATGTCATGTTCATATTTTACATTCATATTGGAGTGATCATGACACAGTTCATGCTTTGTTACACTTTGTGTGATTGTAACTAGGCATAAGTTATACATTTTTTTTTTGTTTTGAAACAGTAAAGTTCATAGGAAATTATAAATGCAATGCAATAATTTTTTCTAAATTTTAGCTATTTTCATATAACTTGTAACAATTGATTTTTATTTATTTTCATTCTCATGCAGAGTCCTAACTGGATAAGTAATTAATTTAACTGTTGCAAGGCAATAACAATCATAGATTGTATAAATCGTATATACTCTTGAAGTATGCATATTCTTATTTTTTTTTTTTTTACTTTTTTCAATATTTGAGAGTTCTAATTTGTTAGTTATACTTCATAACTTAAGTTAATTACTAATTGCACAATTGTAGAAGATATGAGAAATGGACAAATATTGTGGAAAACTTGCGAATGTGTGCAAGTGTGCTTTTTTTTTGCATCTTCCTTTCTACGTACATACTGACCACTTTGCATATTTTCTCTCCATATTTCCATTTCATGGAATTTTTTAAATATGCAATTAATTTTTGAACTAGAATTTATTTAGTTTAACATATAAGAGAGCGAAACAATTTGCAGTGATTATTCAAACTGCATGCGTCTCTGAGATTTTTCAAATATGTGTGTCAAGTTATTCGTAAATCAAAGTCGATAATGACAAAATAGTGGGCACCAACCATGTGATCTTATCGTTTCATAATAGGGATAAAATTAGTATGTATTTTGCAATGAGAATTATTATCAACAACCTGTGAGCTAGTTGTCATTATTACAAAGAATTTATAGTAATGCAGAAGCAAAATGCGTAATAAACATGCAAGATGGTTTTGGAATTTCGAGGTATATTTACACAGTGTCCATAAACGTTAGCTTTGGTATCTTCAATTTACATTTATTAACAAATGTCTTGTATAACAGACTTCACAGTTGCAATAGTCGAAGCCAATTTTGTGTTTGCAATAGTAAGAGCTAGTGATTATATACAAAATCGAAAAATTGTGCAGCTTAGTAGTAATGAGTGCATTATTGATTGAAAAAATGTTTTTAGCTATGAAATGAACATGGTTGATAGAGGAGGCAAATAAGCTATTTGCAATGATACCATTGACTTACTTGGCCATATCGATGTGAACTTCCATTAGTTGATTGCATATGAGCATTATGTGATCTACCAATGGAAGAGAAGAACCGTAACAAGATTTGGACTAGTGGATTGATGAACAATGTATGTGTGCTATAAGTTTTTGATTTCAAGGAAATTGCTCATTTGTGCACATTTTATTATTATTATTATTCAGAAACAAGAATAATAAAAAAATTGTAATTCCTGACATCAGAAGTAGGTGAGGCTAATGTTGTTGGAGATTTATTTTCTCCAAATTACCAAGTTCCTTAGGATCTTTCTATCCTAGATATCTCTTTGTTTAAACAACCCTTTGGGGACTTTTATTGGCTTTGTGCATGTGACATGGGCCAAAAACTACAACAAATGTTCCAAAATGCATTCTTTATATGCTTTATGGCACATACAAAAATGATTGTGTATTCGACTCGCTAATATAGTTTATAATGAATTAGCTTCTCAATTAACCAATTTATCCAAGAATAATAGGTTTTTCGAGATGGCATATCTCATACTAATTTTGATTTCTATCTATGGCTTTCAAAGTTTTTCATGTAATTCAAAATTCAATGTGAATAAAAAACCAAGATATTTTGTAGTTTTTCTAAAATTAGATATGTTTTGAAAATCTCTAAAAAATTGGTGAACCACACCCATTGATAAACATTTGGACAAAAACATAGGTTGAGCATATTTCCTCGAGAGTCAATTTAGATAATCAATTAAAAAATCAAGAGATCACTATCCACCTTAAATTGATTTTGGGGTTGTCCAGCTACCAGCTGCGATTGCCATGCCTTTCTTGTTAATGTGAGAAAACACTGTGGCTTATATCTGTGGGTGGAGCCCGAAGGGCAACTGAAGAGGGGCTATGATAGAGAGCGTGGGAGGTGGATTGGGCGTGGATGATAAGGTGAATAGCAAGCAACTAACAAGCTTTAATATAAGTTTATGGCGATTGTGTGAACTTAAAGAAAAATAAAGTTGATGCGATTCTAAAAGTAAATAATTCAATATGCAGGAAGAATGATCAGAACTCAAGAAAACCAACCAGAAAAATTTTGATGCAGCGATTTGGGAGAATGAACGGAACTCAAGAAAACCAAAAGAAGTATGATATAGGGCGCCTATGGCGATCGTCTAAAGTTAGGGAAAAGTAAAGTTTATACAAATTTAAATGTAAAAAAACAAAATAGGAGAATGAACAGAGGAGCAAAATTTAAAGTTGATGGGAGAATAAACATGACGTTTTTGTCATATATATATATTCTTTGTGACGATCATAGTGATACATATGTTGTGGTGCTTTGCGTGTAATTTAGAGAGGAATATTAATGAAAGCGTCTCACTAAAGTGTGGATTATGCTGGTCCATGCAATCCGCGTTTCTTTTTGTGGTGTGTAATGGTTTTTTCATCCCGTTATCATTGTTGTAGTTTAATAATTATGTTTTTTCTCTGAAAGTTATGGAAATTTTGGTTATATTATAAAAAAATCCATGAAGGATTTTTGTAAATTCAAGTAAAAGATGTTAAAATTTATAATTTTAGGTGCCCTAAAAGTTTTTGATGGTGTTGAATCCATTTCTACCATCAAAAACATAATTCAAACACTGCTTTTACAAGATTTTTTGAAATTTTTTTACCCGGATTTTGACCACTTTTCGCTGTCCAAGCAATTCCTCTGCCTCCATAGATGACTCCATTATCATTAGATGCCTTTGCTTTTATTTGTTCTTTGTCCCAAATCCGGGCCTGAGTGTCAGCCAACTTGGTAATAATGAGGTTTTCACAACAAAAATCTATTATTATTTTTGCATACTTCACACGACAACTCTTGGTACGAAGAAGTGCACCAGTACCTTGAACATGGCACCATGCCCTCTCACTTTACAAAAGAGGGCACTTCGCCTCAAAGCCTTATCTTACCAGTCAGTGCACGAAGTGCTTTACAAAAAGCACAACAACAAAATTTTTCTCAGGTGCCTGGAGGCACAAGATTCAAAGTGTTATGTGAAATGCATGACGGACCAATCGAAGGTCACTTCGCGGATAACACAATTGTGCATAAAGTCCTGAGTGCCAGTTTCTAGTGGCCCACATTGTTTAAAGATGCACATGCTTATACCTGCAAGTGCCCAGTAGGTCAGCGACCCCGCTATAACCTGTTGTAGTGGACGAACGATTCTAACGGTGGGGCTTATACATAATTGGAGAAATATTCTCGCATTCATCAAAACAACACTGTGGATGATCCATTCCAACAATGGGGCTTATACATCATTTGGGAAATATTCCCGCATTCATCAAAAAAACATCGCTACATTCTCACTGCTACAAATTACTTCACGTGGTGGACAAAAGAAGTTTCTCACAAACAAGTGAATGACCAAGAAGTCATCAACTTCCTTCAACAAAACATCATATCAAGGTTTGGCGTTCTTGTATCACTTGTTTTTTGACAATGCAACCTACTTCCATTCGTTGAAACTGTATGATTTTGCATTGCAATATGGTATTGTGGTTAAACATTCAACTAACTATTACTTGTAGGGAAATGGCCTTGCCAAATCGACAAACGAAAATCTTATTTGCATCATCAAATAGACCATTTACTCTGAGTAGCGAAACTACCATTCCGCCCTGGTGAATGCACTTTGGGTTGACCGAGTTACACCCAAGCCCTCTCTGAACACATCTTCATACTTCCTCGTATAGAGAAAAGAAGCCATCTTGCCACCCAATATCTACTTGTGTACTCTCTAGTTATCCCAAGAATCCCGAGGCGAGATGTGTTTATTGATTCAGTGTAGGATGGACACATTATACAAGTTACGAAAATAATGGATGAAAGGAAAAGAAAAATCTTCACTACACCAGAACCATATCAAGAGATGGTTTGATCGAAAGTCTGCAGGGAACGCTAGCTTCATTCTGGGTGACTTAGTCTTGAAGTGGGATAAACCCCACGAAGACAAAGGCAAACATACGAAGTTCCAGTCTCTGTGGATTGCTCCGTACACAGTTCACGAAAAACTTTGCCAACACATGTATCGCTTGCAATCACTTGACGGGAGGATTGACAACCTTCTTTCAATGGCCAAGATTTAAAATTTTATTTTTAGTAATCTGGGGTCACGCCCCGCCTATGTACATAGAATGCTTATTGTTGCTCTGTTGCTTTGTTATTTTTGTTTTGTTTTTTTACTTTACTATTTTTGCTTTGTTTTGGTTGTTTTGTCATTTTGCTTTGTAAATAAGTGCTTCCTATATTGTGTTCTGGCTTTTGAATAAGTATGTGGCTGAGTTTAAAGAGTCTTGTGCCACTGTAGTACTTGGCTAGTCCCGTGTCTGTCTTCTCTATGCTTGGTTGTAACTTTTGGCCTATGAAGCTAGGACGGAAAATATTATCCATCTCTAAGGGAAGCTCTGGTCAAACAATGAACCTATGTCCAAAATGGGAAACCCCATGCAGTCTTCTGCTCTGTGTGTTCAAGCTTGATCCAATTAGTAGAAACGGAGAAGGGGAAAAATCTAAACGAGAAAACCTAAATCATAGGTCTTACATGCTTCTCTGAATGAACAACCTCTTTTGCTCTCAGTAAGTTGGGATCCCTCATCTACGCCAAAAATAAATAAGTGCCTATGCACATTCCTCTTTAAGAAAAAATACAAAGGCAAAAGAAGAGAAATGCTTCTTGCACAGAGAGGTAAACCAGGAAGCTCCACCGGGGTACTGACCAGGCTCATTGGTAGTGGAGAAATGCTTGTGTTCCTGCGTGACCTTGCTAGATACTATCCAGACCTGCTCGCAGCAGAGCAACACCAAAGATAAAAACTTATACTCTGCAATTCTTAATCTCACTAACCAAACTACCCTTCTTGATTTTGAAACACTGCGATCTAGTTGAAAATTTTGCTGTGTTTGACTGAGTTGGTATGAGGTTGAACCATATATGTCCATGGGGTAAGTGGGGATGCCAAAGTAACCTGCAAAACGAATCAATACTTCTTGAAAAGCCAAGGCCCTGTGCTGCAAATAAAACAAAACAAAGAAGTTGATATTCAACTAGTGTGTCACTAAGTGTTGTAGCGACTGCAACACCCTCCAAAATTTTGGCCTGCACCCAAATTTTGAAGCCTTCCTTTCTTTTTCCCCTTGATGGTCGCAAACACTCAAGCTCATCCCACGAGCTCCTGTCGAATCTTCACACCATTTTTGCTTGATCGACCAGTGGTTGTCTTTTAGGCATGTTGATCACTATGTCATGCTTGCGTGTTTGTTTTGGAATTTGGAAGGTTTGTCTTTGGTGTGTATGAGTTGTTTTCACTCTATCGACATTGGTCACACTCACACACAAAGTTGTAAAAACCGTCACACTAGTGTCGTCACAATCATTTGAAGACATATTTCAATTGTCATACTTATCGCCCTTAACCTTTGAATCAATCTCACTGAGCACATGTTGTCTTGTTGGTTTGAGGTGTCTTGTCGTTGAGTCATGCTAAGTGTATGATCGCATTGTCATGTATGCATAAGTACACTTGTTTTAACACAGTCAATTTTCCCGAAAATATATTGAATAGACAACCCTCGGTCAACAAGAACCTAATCTCAATGACCTCACACTGTTGCCTTGAATTGCGTAGAGCTTGAGGTTTTCGTCCGGGCAGCGTGCACTTCGCAATTTTGGAAATGAGGTAGTTGTCTAACTCCCAGAACTACGCATAAGTTGTCCCAGAACTTGATCCATTACGCGCTTCTCGCAAGATCTCCCATCAAGCCTCTCGCTGGTCAACCAGAGAAATGACTTGAGTTGTGACCCGCGGCTATACTGATCTCCAAAATTACGCAGAACTATCCTCCACTTGCCCTTCTTCCCCGCTCTGCAACTACCCCAAGAATTGTGCATAGTTGTCCTTCACCAGCCCTTCTCCCCCACTCTGCAGCCAACCGAGGAATTGTGTAGCGTTGTCCTTCACCTTCCCTTCTTCCCCGCTGTGCAATCAACCCAGAAACAATAATTGGGTATAAGATTTTCAATCCACACAAGTCTTCAAAGTTTGAATTCAATTACAAAAAATGCGAATTGAAATATTTAATACTTATGGTGCATTCTATTAATTGTGGATTATCATTCTCCATGCCTAAAAAACATAACTCCATGAAAGAACCTTCTTGTGCTGACATTGCAAGAAATATATAATTATGGAAATTTGAAAAAGTAAAACCATGTAATTAGTCATCCATTTTAACAAAAAATTAAAATTAGTGGGTGTCAAATGTAAGGTAAATTACCATCATGATTGCTCCATCATCATATATCGTTATTGGTTATTTTGTATGTTAAAAAATATGATGCAAGTGACAGTGCTAGTAAGTTACACACATTCATCATAAAAATCATAGAAGAATGCAAAGCAAGGGAAATATATACATTCATTATCTATAATGAATTTTTTTGGAAAATGTATTTACATCTAATAAAGTTGCATTACCTTCATTATAAATGACTATTGGTACCTTAATTTCAACAATGAGCCTCCAAAACACCAAACTTGTCATAAGGAAGCATACTTAATGAATTTTATAACACACTAAGAGACCATCTTTAACATTTGAGGGAATGACCTCATCTAAGTTTGGTAACAACCATAAGAACTCAATTCAACCAAGCCCATATAAACCCAATTCAAAGAATTTGGAACATATTATCATAAATTTAAGCTCAATAGGCATATGAAACCATAAAATTTCACTCCAACACCCTTAGTGGAATCAAGGGATGGAATTTAACTAACAAATTGCTTCTCACAAGGCAATTTTTCAATAAAAATACGGTTAAAAATTCCCCTTCACCATCATCATTCTTCATTAAAAATGTCAAAATAGATGATGAACTTATCAAAACTATTAAATTTGATAAGCTATTTCATTTTCAAATTTTAACCCTAATGACATCCCCACTCTATGTATACTCTACTAACCTCTTTCTAAATATATGGAAATGGGACAATTGTATGGAAATCCACTTTATAAGAAGAAAAATGAAATCCTACATTTATTCTCAATATATTCAATAGGCTAATTTGATTCATTTTATTTTATATATTTGACTAATTTAAACAACATAATATAAGAGTAATTTTTTCCAAAAATATAACATATTATTTTAAAATAAAAAATTCACTCCAAATTAAAAATGTAATTCTAGACAAATATCCTTTCTAAAAAATATAAAATTTATTTTACTTATAATACAAACGGTCAAAGAAAAATAAGCTTGCATTAGGTTAGCAAATATTAAGACAAATAAATAGGTTTACCATGAAAACACATTAATATAATAAGTAATTTATAAAGTGTTAATCAAAACGAAAAAATAATAATAAATAAATAAGTTTAATTTTATAAATTAAGTGTAATTTTCTTTTTATAGTTTTTTTTTTCTCATTAGTAGGGAAAACAATACATTTTTTTTTATGCATTTTTGAGCATTCTAAAAAATTCCGACTTTAAACTTAAATAGAATGATCACAATAAAACACATTCAAGATCAAAGATATTAATTTGAATTGTATACATAAATATATCTTAAAATGTTTATATTCAGCTTTATTGAGTGGGGAGGCTCATTTTATAGTCCAGTATGATATCATTCTATAGTCGAGTATGGTGTGTAACCCTGTCTATCATCAAAATTGAAATTCCCTGTCCATCATCAAAGTTAAAATTCCCTCTCCATCATCAAAGTTGAAATTCCCTGTTCGTCATCAAAGTTGAAACTCCCTCTCCATCATCAATGTTGAAATTTTGCTCATTTACAATAAAATGAAAATCTAAAAAAATCTTTTAAAAAAAATAATAATAATTATACAAAACATTTAAATAATGTGAACTAATAAAAAATTACACTTGAAGAAATTGAATCCATACTTAAAATAGATTTATGGTGATATATATAAATATCAACCATCCTAAATCATGAGAAAAAAACAAAAAATAGAAAACAAAATTAAATATCTTCATACCTCCCCATTACTAATCATATTGTAAACCATCCATAAACAACTTGTAAAATATGTACTTCACCTAATTGTTTAATGATTTTCTAGATTCCCATATCCAACACCTTCCTTTGATAAAATATATGATACAACAACGCTCCTACTGGAGGTGACAATGAAAAACATGAGAAAAGGATTTTATGTTAGCACTGTGTAGCTCTGAACCATTCAATGGCAACCATAGAGCCTAAAAAATTCTATAAGGATTGTGATTCTCTTTCCATAACAAACAATATTAGGTACCTTAGAGTTAACAACTCCCTATGCTTATTTAATCCTCTCATAAGACCAATCTAAATTTTGAAAAAGTGATATTCCTGAATATAAATAAATTAAGTATAATAATATATTCTATTTATATTTTTCATATTAAGTTAAATGTTTTATTTTATTTATTAATTATTAATTATAATAACTATTATTTATATAAATTTTAAAATTACATTATATATTTTTTAATATAAAAAAATAAAATAAGTTAATATTTTTAATTTTTTTTTTTTAAATTAAGCTAAAATTTATTACTGTACAATAATAATATATTGAGGCTTTGGTCTTTGCATATCCTTGTCATAGTTTAGAGTAATAATCAGCAAAACAGGGTTTGGACTACCTAGAATGGGAAACCATTCCAGTTCAAAAATAAGATTGCATGAGTTATCTTGCTGCCCACGCAGGAGAAACCAGCAATTACGCGTAGAATTTAACCAGTTTTTCAAAAAAAAACACACAAAAAAATCATCCACGTAGCCATATGATAGCAGTTTTCCCAAAACAAAAAACCATAGAAAACATAATCCTGATTCCTAGAACCTGAGTCTCATGGACACGTGGCAAGTTGTGTGGCTGATCATGTGTGACGCGGAGGCGACGGGTGTTCCTCAACAATGAAGCATTTGTAATCATCTATGTCGTCTTTCGCCGTCTGCGATGCTCTCGTGTCCTCATCCTACTTCACCTGGTGTGCCTCCACAACCAAACATCTGTCCATGTCTTCGTCAGCTTGATTGTTCTGATCCTTTTGTGGAGGAGGAGTGTCCTGCTTCAGCCGAGCATAGAGTGTGCTCTCCTTGACCATGGCTGGTGCAGCGCTGGTTTGGCATCCACCTTCTGTGGCTTGCTCCCTTTCGATGGAGGTAATGGAATGTGTGCTCCTCTCGGCTCTAGCAAGCGTCGCGCTTGAGTGGCGACCCCTTTCTGTAGTTTGCATCTCCTCGTGAAAGGTGATGGAAATGGTGGCAGTGATCATAGGCCGGTTCAAGGAACATCAGTGGAGGGGTGACTGTGGAATGGAGGGAATTCCACTAGGAGGCGAAGCAGAGTGCGTCGGATGGAGGCGGAGAGGCCGAGAGCAGCCTCTGCCACTACGTGTATTTGGGTAGCGGCTTAAAGTCAAATGAGTCGTAGAGGAGGTGGTTTCAGGGGCTGGAGACGGAGGAGAGCAGGGCAGTCTGCCTCTGTTGTCGCCTCTGCGATTACGCATTTTATGGCGAGTTCTGGTCATGTTGATACCAAGGGTATGAGACTGTCTGCAGGTAGATGAATCAGAGTGCTGAAAGGGTGCAGAAGGTTCAAAGTTTGGCCCAGAGGAAGGATTAGCTATAGACGTCGAAGGGAAGATGAGATTGCAGAGCAGGCTTTGAGTATAATGAAGTCTCGGGCCAAGATCAACAGAGGATGCTACGTCACCTACCCATGGCGATGCAAGAGCATGGAGCTGCTACAGTCTGGGGACAATGGAATTGCAGAGGCAGAGGATAAGAGATAGGGGCGGTGGAGTTAATTTCACCAGAGGTCATCATTGAGATGAGCCGAGGCGGGTAGATGCAGGTGGGTTGAAGGCAGCGCCAACTTAAATGCCATTTATGGCTGGCGTTAATACAGTTTATAGATTGGAGTGCAAGGTTACAGAAGGTTGTGTGGCAGGGCCACTTGCCATCCCATTCTGCCTCCCTCTTAATATCTATTGTGTGCATTCGGGAAATATTTTTTAAATATTAATTGTATTTTAAAAAATATAAAATAAAATATTTTATAATTTTATTCATATTATTGAGCCGAGAAACTCATTCTACAACCTAGTATGATATGTAATGTTGTCTTTCTGTCATCAAATTTTTCTTATGTTTGCCAAAATAAAAAATCTAAAAAAAATAAATAGCTATACAAAACATTTAAAAATGTCACCTCATAAAAAAATTTGCACATGAAGAAATTGGATTTTTCTTGACTCATATTAAATCTGTATTTAAAATAAATCTATATTGGTATTAATTAATAAATAATTTAATGAAAATTATGTCTATATAATTATGAATTGGTAATATTAAACCAGACTTATTATTGACCTCAATTCTAAAATATTTTAAAATTCTCATTTTTTACTATTAAACTCCATTCCAATTCCAAAATATTTTAAGATTCTCATCTTTTTAAGCTTATAGTCTCAACACGAATATTTAACCTGAAGAAATTTTTGCCACACAAATTAATATTAATATGTCTCAGGATAATAAAACCCCAGCCCCAGTCGAGAGAAACGTAAACCCCTAACTTCTATTTGAACATGGTTCTTTCAAATTTTATTTACATACATTATTAAGAAAATTTAAAACATTTTATTTATATACATTATTACATGTTGTATTAATAATGACTAATTTAAAATATAAAATTATATCATACAAAGTAAACCTTGTATGATAGTTTAAATAAAACATACAAAACACCATCAATTTAATTAATGTCTCAATTTTTGTGACAGTTTAAATAAAACATACAAACACAATCAATTTAATTAATATCTCAATTTTTAAAATTGTGTATTCATTGAAATTAAAAATTAAATTAAATATAATAATATTTAATTTAATTTTCTTTCTCACATTATTAATAAAAGTAAAATATTATTTATTTTTTTATATATGGTTATGATTATGAGTGGTAGTTAACTTGGTTGATGTAGATCGTCATGGGATGTATAGATGCATGTTTGCCCGTTAATGGTCTAGAAGTGCCTATAGAAATGTGTGTGTATAGTTGTTGGTGTTAATCCTGTGTTTAATGGTCCAATGAGGCATTATGGTGTGCTTAAAAAGCTAGGTCCTGTGTATGAAATTGTTTTCTTGTAATTACTGGGTTGAAATCCACATAAGCTCAGGAGGGATAGGCCACAATGGTTGAGTTGAGAAAGTCTTGGGTTATATATATATATATATATATATATATATATATATATATATATATTATATATATATAGATGGATAGTCCTAACGACGTTAAGTCACAAACCCGCTATATAACACGACAACTCAAGAGAGATAACCCTTTTGAGTTAATTGAAAGCTCAGGAGGGATTGGCCTTGTAATCATTATAGGGATGTTCTAATGATAGTCAGGCTAAGAAAACCGAGAGGGCTTGCAAGATGAGAATCATAGGGTTGTGGTTGTGTTCCCAAGGCTGATAAAACCACTGGAGACTATGTTGATTAAGAACTTCTAAGAGGTTGAGGCACCCCAGGGCTGGCAAGCTAATAACACCTGATGTAGACTAGGGGAGGACTAACAACACAAGTGTGAGCACCACTGAAAATTTGTTAGCAAGTGTTCTCTTATTCCTACAAAAGGAAACACAACTAATAAATCCCCTTATCTAATTATATATATCTTTCTACAAAAAGTTGAACTAAGACTCTATGTACTCTGCATAAACACTTATGTTGTTAATCCATTGTGATGTAATAGTAGGAATATGTTGAGAACACATGAGAAATGGGATTTGTTAATTTTGTGTGAATGGCTAAGAAACAACCTAGAGGGTTGGATTTGAAGATGGAGATGGTTAAGTACCACATGGAATAGCCACACTAAGTTCTATGACTTGGGGTTGCGAATGTAACACCCTCCTCCCACATCTACCCAAGTAACTAGCCAACCAGGGTAAACATGCAACGAGAGGCTACTATGATTGGATTCGTCCTCCAATGTGACCTTAAGGAAATGGAGTTGATGGAAACATCAAACACAGTCATCCAACATCAACTTCAAGAGCCACGAAAATGGATCGAACACTTTAGATAGCTTGCCCTTGGGTCCTACTAAAGTTTTGACCATCTTAGGCCTCAGTCACTCTCATGCTATAAGTATGACAATGTCTAGAAATTGAAAGTCAATCTCACAGGCTTATATGCCAGCGTCTAGGGACCCAATTTGTTAGTTATGTGCCAACAACCCCAGGATTTAAGCCACTTTTTCAGGCCCAGAGCTCAGGACACTACCCAGAATGGAGTGATATCTTAAGATCAATAAAAGAACAAGGAAACAATGATGCCAACGCAATAAGTTGAACAAGACCTTAACCAAAACCCTACTAGCCATGACAGGCATTTCGTCTAACATATCATCAACATGTAACCTACAGGTGTAAACAACAGAATTAAGTGTAGGGATCTATTAATTATCTCAGATTCACTATAAACTATTTTTCCCTCATGTCATTTGTTCCATTATCATCTATTAGGCCATAGATACATTATCCATTCATTTACAAGTAAAAACATGGTGAGAGGCATACATAGCCGTTGTCATAAAACATACATATAACCAGCGTAACCGGGATAGAAATATCATAAACATACCAACCATAATTCCACATATACATCAGTACATTTATACATGAAAATCAAGGGAATTGATTTCTCATTAATGAGTGCAATAAACCAACCAGAGATGGGACTACCACGTTCCACCCGACCATAGATTGGTTGATCCAAGTCTCTCTTCAGCCAATCACCCTCATGACATATTCCAAGCATGAATGTGGGACTCATAGAACACACCAACAAGCATGGATGCCACCGGAGTTCTCCACCTACACCGTGAGGAATTTGAGTGCCTCCTAGTCTCTCAGGCTTTACTGTAATCTACAGTCTGATCCAAGGATCACTAGGCCTTACACCAAGAAATACTCTCCAGGATTTACCGTACATTCCATCCCAGGACTACTAGGTCCAACATAGAGAGATCCACCACTTGGCTTCACTGTATATCTTGCTATTCATTGACAAGGATTCCTAGGCCCACCGAGGCACACAATCTGGCTTTACCGCAACCCACAGTCTAGTTCAGAGGTTACTAGGCCAGTGGCTTTACCATGATTCACATTTTAGTTCAAGGACTAGTAGGCCATGTGTTTGTTAGTTCGAAGATCCACCCCACTTAGATTCAAATCCATCTGGCTGTCCCACATTAACTGAATATGAGAAACCCATCTCATCAAAACTATCATGAAATGGCAAGGCTAGGCTGAAGAACACTGCCACACCTGGCAAAACCATGCCTTGATAGAAAAGAGCCACATGCAATCCCATGCATGCCAAATCTAGCAAGGAAAATATGCATGCAATTCGATACCTGCCATGAAGCTTGTTGTAGTTGCTTGATCATGCCTTTCCTTGCTTGATCATTACTTCGTCTTTCCTTTCTTGATCCCATGCCAAAGTTCTCCAAGAAAGTCTAAGTGTCCAAGAGTGAGAGAGAGAGAGAGAGAATAATGAGAGAGCTCCAAAACTCAACTGATCAAGTCTTGCCCATTGTGTTGGCTACCCCTCCTACACAGGGTCTGGGGCAACGCCTCGGGAAATTTTTTTGGGACCCTATATTAGGTGGGCGGACCTACCTATGATTTTGTGCATGGATTTAACATATGGTCTTGGGCGTGATGGTTTACTGTCCATGGTAATTTGTAGATTTGGTCAATGGAACTACGGTTATGGTCTATTCCAGGGTTAATGGATTGGGGTTTATGGATGCTTCGACATGTATATATATGTATTGTAACATTGAAAGGAATATAGTGAAAAATCAATCTTGTAGTGTCAGTTTTGGGATCCAGGGGAAAATATTTTTGTATATTTGTTTTATGTTTTATGCTTTCGCCATTATTTATTTTCTGTTTTTTAGAATTCGTATGCAAGTAATTTCTGTATAGGGTTAAAACCTACACACTGATCCTCAAAAGATTTTTATTAATGAGGCCTCTATTTTCTTCATTTTCCATTATTTTCCTTCATTTTCCTCCTCACGTGAAACTCGTGACCTTTCACCTCCTTTTTCTCCTAATTTCCATTATTTTCATAAATAAATGTGCCAAAAATGTCATTTTTCCTTTCCAAAGCCTTAGCCATTTCCTTTGCTAATTTCCTTAGTGATAAAAAACTAGATGAACACCCATAATAGGATATCTTTCCCACCACTTAGCTTGGAATATGTGTCCCATCAATCATGGTCTTATATATTTTTACATGGAAGGGTTGTTACAGAACCATCCCCCTTGGGATAACACCATCCTCGATGTTCAATGACACCTATATCTAACAAGACTATTGAAAACAAAACATACTACCCATGGAGCTTTATAACACAGCTTGTTGTTGAGTATTTACAATGACCATTGTTGAAACATGACAATCATACCATTTACTGAAGATTTATAACATAGCTCATTATGGTATTTACAATAACCACATATACACATACACATTTTCTTCAACCAGCAAATACCATACTGTCTATGGAGCTTTATAAACTAGCTTGATGTTGTATTTACAATAATATACACATATATACATTTGCTCAGCTAGCAAATAAAAGGATACGATGCTTGCATCTGTAATAAGGGAATCCAGAGGCTCGCACCTCCACCCTCGAAGTAATACCACGATTCACCTACTTCCTAGGAAGTCTAGAATCCACTGCAAAGTCAAATCTACATCCAATGTCCAACGCTACAATCCAGCACCACTTATCCTCTAAGTGAACAGCTACCAACTCATTGTTCCAGGGCACACTCCCAATGTGCATTTAATTCCATATAGCAATGCTAATGACCAAAACAAATCCATTCTTGAACTTCCATTCTCTGCTACACAGTCCCCTGGGAATCCATTCACCCCTTCTATGTAGTCACTCACTTTCCAAGTTCGGCTAGCACCCCCATCCCAGGCAGTCCATCCCTTGGAAAGGCTTCCTCACATTGGAAGATACAAAGAAACATAACCCTGCCTCAAAACCATCATACCAGACATAGCATTCTCATGGAAATCAATGGACACTATTGGGTACCAATGTCCCACAATGGCCCTACTCGTGAAGTGCTCTACCAACATACTGCGACATGTTCCATTTTCCTTCATTGCTGCTACTAATTCTGCAGTTGATTTTAACCACTCAACTAGGCATCTTCATGCATTCCTATTCCAAGAACATAATTTCCATTAGACTCAAAATAAATTGAAATAACTTCAATTCATACCTCATTTGTAGCTCGCCAATAAGGTACACTTGCAAATTTTTTTTGCTTCCTATCACAACAAGTCAAACTTAACTGTTTGATCAAAACATCATGTATAAACATATCACATCTGGTTAGCTCAAAACACAACCATCATAACTCGAAATCATAAATCACATGTAACCATCATAAACTAGAATCATAAATCACATATAATCATCATATACCATAGTCATAAATCACATGCATAATAAAACTGAAATGAAATGTTGATACTAATCCTTTCGTCAATCCTTGCCTTCTACCTTTGTCTTTATTTTGTACGCACTTAGGATCGATTTCCGCACGAGACAAACACCTAGTTCCTTCTCTTAAACCATGTGCACATACACATAGTGTGCATCACACACATACAACTACACATGTCATACAACACCATGCAATACATGCATCTACACCAGTACCATATGAACCACATGTACATAATACCACCTGTACACTACAACCACCTGCACAATGTGTGCACAACATCACATGTACACGACACCAGTTGCACAACGTGTACACAACACCACATGTACACTGCACCAATGTACAATGTATACACAATACCGCATATACACAATATCGCACGCATGACATGTACGCAACACCATATGTACACAATACCACATGAACAATGTGTACACAATGTTAGGACTTCGTAAATCCCTTAAGGTTGAGGAAAGGGATCCTAGAGGTAACCACAAACCACTTGTAGGTTAAGGTTCAGTACCCCTAACCTTGGAGAGGGCTCTCTCACTGGATCAACTATCATTCTAAGAAGACTGATAGGATTTTCATTTTAGACTGGTTATTAAGCTCAAAGGTAGATGATATAGGATTTGATGGAAATGTTGGAAGTGAGGGCCACTAAAGTATAGAATTATAGCACATCAGGGCATGCATGAGCCATCTAGATAACAAAGTCAAGGTAGGTGCACACGCCAAGTCAATTGTCGGTTGTAGTATAGCGAAGAATGAATGAAGCATAAAAATATTCAGACAAATGTAATAGAGCATATGTTTATGAATTCTGTTACACAAATTATAACTAAATATTTAGAAGAAACATGACAGAGCAACAAATAATTCTATCATGAATAAGATCCATCATTATCTTGAGCATATAGGAATGAATTCAAGACAACAACTTCAGAAATGAGTATTAATTAACATAAAGAAAACACAGACTTAAGACCACACCACAAGAATCTCTGAAACTGTAACAAAGTATGCTATGAGATTTTATTAAAATGTATATATTGTCTCCTCCTCTCAACATTTCTCCATCCTTGTTACATTGAATATTTAGCTTTTAAATACTATTTCGGCCAAAGGCCAAATACATTTCATTTCATCCAGCTAAGTGGATCAAAGGTACATTTTATCAATGGAAACAACAAGATTTAGGTTAAATGCAGGAACAACGTTAACTTAGAAAATCATCTTCATCCTCATCTACGCGTAGTTCTCTGAAAAATCCCGAATTGCCTACCATGGTGTCAAAAATCCTGCTAAAAATCCTCCCAATGCCTTATCGCTCTCCTTCGAGCTTATTAGGTCACTTCCAAACAGTCGAAACCATAAAAATATAGTGGATTATAAGTTATAACTATATGCTCAGTCCTTTGGGGTTAAGCCCTTTTAGCTTGGGACAGGGGGTCAATTCTTTGAAAACTGTGTTAATGTTCCTTTAAAACAAGACTTTGGGACTTGGTGGAAAAAGGGACTGATTTTTTAGAATATCATGTTAAAACAGTTCCATCACACATGACTTGGGACCACATATATATGTGTCTGGGATCGTGCCTTGTGCTGATAGCTCCTGGATCTTTGAACTCTTTATAACCATGGGCTAGCCCCCACATTGAAGCTCCTCTCCTTGCAACTCCAATCGATAGTTTCATTTGGTGCACACATTACATTTCACCAATTGCGATCATTGATCACCTTTTTCATGTGCCCACATTCAGCCCTCTTACCGGAGCCCCTCTCCTGGAGGCTTTCAATCAAAGGTTTCACTCTGATGCACAACAAGCCTCAACCTTTGATCACCGATATGCAATTGTGGAAGTCATTACTGCCACATCACTGCCACGTCACTGCCACATGTTAGCTTGTGAGTGGTGACATGTGTCACCCATTTTTGGCCCCTTATGACCCTTAAAATTTTGAATCCACTTGCCATGTGTCCACCATACGGACACGTCATTGTTGATGTCATCCTCCACGTGGCCCTTATCAGATCCAATCGCTGACTACCACACGTCCCTTTGGGAGGAGAGAAAAAAGGCCTAGCCTACCTTATTCTATGATGAATTTCCTTTGTTACTTTGTTTTTGGCTCTCTTGGCACTTTAACACTAGAGGCCTATCCTCAACCCTTTTATCGCATATCGCACTGCGCCACCTTCGAACTGCGGGATGTAGGATCTCAGATCGTTGATATGCCATACACCTCCGATCGTCGATTTATGATATCAGTGATTGCTAATCAATGTTTTTCTCTAACCTGCACTGTTTTCTCCTTCCAAACCTCCGATAGAAGGGATTTGGCACCCTCCTTAAGCATTTTACTTTATTTTGTGGGTTTTGAAGAGTAAACTTCAATCTGCTCTAATTTTTTTACTCTGGGGTCCATTTGAGGAGCTCCACATACCATCAGAAAGATAGTTTTGAGCTCCATCTGATTATTTCACATACATGATCATCTGAGCCAAACATTACAAATAAAAATCCCTCCCAACTTTGGACAGGTTTTTTACCACAAGACTTCAAGGACTAAATGGCATCTTTAACAAGCAAATATTTAGGCTATGAAACCTAGTGATTCATAGGCTAAATTGACCAAAATTAATAGTGAGAGACCAATACCATTGGTTCCTATTATAGGACTCTAACACACAACACCACCTGCACACATCTCTACTTGTACAACATGTACACAACACCACTTGTACAATCATGCATACAACACCATATATACATAGCGGCACATGTACAACATGCACGCAACACTACTTGTACATAGCACTGCATATCCAACATGTACATATCATCGTCTATACAAAACACTGCATATCCAATCATGTGCACAACACCATATGCAATATTTGCACAACACTATTTGTACCATCTTGTACATAACATTGCATAAACAACATGTACACATACTATATATACACAACACTGCATGTGCACACATCATAGATGCAACATGTACAACATATACAACATATGCACAACAGTAGTACCACACATCCAAAACCACACTATCCTTACCAAGAAAACTTGCTTCCATCTTTTTATCCATGCTTATCCAAACATGTTGTAGACCACACTGCTTTCATTTTGTTGATGTATCCCTCAGTATAACCTTTCCATAACATAAGCATAAGCATAATAGAATCATCCAATATAAATTCATGTTCACATGATACTGACCTCATATATTTGTCATGATTATTCTTCCCACTTTATTCCTCATAGTTAGGAAATTCTTCATGCCATTTGCCTGCATAAGCAATAATTTTGCCACAAGGGCGATTCTTGATGTTCTATCGGACATTAACATAGATACATGGATACATACATACATATACGTAAACATTAGCATAAACAATCATGATCTTGTCAGACAACGATATGCATACATACATATATATACACATAAATGTTAGCGTTAATAGTCATGATCCATGACGACCCTATCAAACATGATATACATACACACCTACATGTATACATATATAAACATCAGCATAATCAT
This sequence comes from Pinus taeda, assembly GCA_000404065.3. Classification (NCBI taxonomy): domain Eukaryota; kingdom Viridiplantae; phylum Streptophyta; class Pinopsida; order Pinales; family Pinaceae; genus Pinus; species Pinus taeda. The sequence goes on from APFE031653369.1 coordinate 55,323, forward strand.
GATCATAACATAACTACCATATATCAAGGTCAAGGGTTAAGAGAAATTCCTTTATTCATGCAACACATGCACACCATTAAGAATAGTTGTTCCCAACATAACTATGGCATCTGACACCTTCGATCCATTTACTTTACCTTTTTGGTTACCTTTCTCATGACTTTACTACCACCATCCATTTACCACAATGGACCCAGCCGATCTAACCGATTGTCATAGTCTTACCTTTTGATTTGCTTACTCATGCACAAAGCTTCATCTGAGTCTTACATTACCTATTGGGTACCACTTGACTCTCCCCAAGCTCCATTAATTTCCTCTTTTCCCAACCAATTCCCAAGACTCTCAAAACAACAAAGGAAAGACTGAGAAGGAAACAAGAAGAAAATCATGGAAAACCAACAACAATATGACACCAAAAACAAAGTGGCATGATCATGCACTAAACATAACAAAACTGCAAATCAAGCGCAAGAAAATCACAAAAGACAAAAAGTGCAAGACTAACAACAGACACCATGACTCAATCCCCATGATCCCCAATGATTCCAAAGGAAATCTCAACCTAAGCCTTCTTCAATATTTCATGGAAACCTCTCTTGCCATGCAACTCCCTGCATCATGATGTCATTAACACATAATTTTTAGTGCATAAATAAAAATAAAAATACACCAAGTACCTCATATTTTTGTGCCAAGCATGTTGCTTGCAACTGAACACATCCACGCCATCTCTCAAGGGACTCCAATCCTTTGACAAATCCACATGTCACTAAAGACTAGCTAATATACCTTTCAAGTACATGTTCATGAATACATCATGTATCCACATAATTTCATAGAAGATTAAGGTTAAGAAGAATTCATGTATGCAAAGAACTCATTCATTTGGAATTAGGGTTTCCAAACATAGCCAAAGGAATTCTTACCCAATTCCTTTCTTTTACCTTTACCCTGTTGCAACCAAGTCTTACTATGCATTGTCACGTCACCCAACTATTAGTTATATAAACATATCAACTATTACCTTGTCATACCAATACCAAGCATGTTTCTTGCACTTGCTCACACATTTCAACCACATGTTCCAAATATCAAGACAATCATATCTATAAGTTTGAAATCAATCTTTACCAAGACTAACAATCATGTCATAATCCATAGTCAACTCATAGTCATTAGACATAATGCTACAACTGTCAACTACATTTAAGTACATATCAACTGTCTCAACACATATGTGTCAGTACAACCATCTTAAAACAAGATCATTTGAACACATACTCATATTATGCAATTCTTCAAAATTAAACCAACTTGCATCCATACCATGTTAAATAAATCAACTAGACAATGTAATTAAATAGTCAAGTACCAAATATACGACATAAGCAAACTCATACCTTAATGTATCTCAGGGGAGGCGATCTTGTCTGCACAATCAATCCAGGTTAGCATGATACATATTCACAACATATCAACTCAAACATAAATAATGATATCCATAACAGTAACTAACTAACATGTTCACATCATAAGCTCATAAATGCATAAAAATCACATATGTATGATCAGTCTAGATTAGTACAACACCATATCATAAATATGTCGGCTCATATCTGAATATCGCAATCATAACCATCTGCATAGGTCAAACTAAGTTAACACAATATATATAACATCAAGATCTTCAATGCAATGATCATAACCATCACGCATATGACCAATCCACATTAAAACATCAATATCTCAATGAAATAACACTAATCACCAAGTTAACAACATATAACAACAATACGCTATATATCATGCTCATCAACAACATATAAACTAATCATCAAGTTATCTAACATAAAAACTAATAGAAATGCATACAACCACAGGTTACCATCATTCTTGACTATCTGACACATTTTCATATGACTATACTAACCAACTGTCAACTATCATGTATGTAACCATAGCATCAAAATACATGTACATAAACCTAATGTATATAAACATAATGCATATAACAATCCTTGACTTACATACCTGCATGCCAAACATACAATACATTAATGATGATCTATTCTTACCCCAAAGTCCAATGTTGCAACCTCATTATGATGATCTACATCTCCTGCTCTATCTCAACCAACACATTAGCATCATAACAACCAATAGCATCATGACGACCTAAATTTCACACCATGACTTCACAAGGCATGTTTGACCTATTATTCATGCATAACTATAACCAAGACCATACATGCATAACGACTACATATAGAAATATAACACATGAGTACCAAACCATATCTACATCATTCTAACTAGAGTCCAGACATCAATGCATGACCATATCAACTACACAAACCATGACATCATGCATGACAACAATCATTACTCCCCTGTACGCATTGCCACATGCAATCATCAACGTGCATAAGCAATGCATAATCAACTACACATACACATGAATGCATGTAGTTGAGCATAAGCGATCAATATTTATAACCAACCTACAAGACTAATACATGTAATCAAACATACAATAATGCAACCTAACATACAAGGATGTAATCAAGTGACATATAACAACATGTAAGTGACATATAAAAATATGTAACTAGTCATATACATATGATGATGCATTCCACCAAAATCAACATCAAGTTTCTCATGATAACCTTACTACGACCGTGATCAACATTATGCAATGAAACAAGCACATGGAATACAAGTGTAGGACACACACATGCAAATGACATGTACGCATGACCAAAACACACCGCCCATCGAGTTGAAGGGGTGAACCATGCTCTAATACTACTCTGTAACACCCTCCTCCCAGATTTACCCAAGTAACTAGCCAACTAGGGTAAACATGCAACGAGAGGCTACTATGATTAGATTCGACCTCCTATGTGACCTTAAGGAAGTGGAATTGATAGAAACATCACACACATTCATCCAACATTAGTTTCATGACCTATAGAAACCAATCTAACACTTCAGACAACTTTCCCTTGGGTCCTACTGAATTTTTTACCAAATTAGGCCTTAATCACTCTCATGCTATAGGCATGACAGTGTCCAGAAACCCAAAGTCACTCTCATAGGCTTATGTGATAGCATCAAGGGACCCAATTTTCTAGTTTTGTGCCAGCAACCCCAGGATTCAAGCCACTTTTTCAATCCCATAGCCTAATTCACTATCCAAAATGGAGTGATAACTTAAGATCAGTAAAAGAACATGAAAACAATGATGCCAAAGCAATAAGTTGAACAAGACCTTAACGAGACCCCTACTAGCCATGACAGGAATTTCATCAAACATATCATCAACATGTAACCTACAAGTGTAAAAAATAGAACTAAGTGTAGGTATCTCATACTAATATAAGATTCTCTATGAACCATTGTTCCCTCATGTCATTTTCTGTGTTATCACCTATTAGGCCATAGATACATTATCCATTTATTTACAAGTAAAAACATGGTAGGAGCCATACATAGTTATTGTCATAAAACATACATATAACCAACATAATAGGGGTAGAAATATCATAAACATATCATCCATAAAATCCACATATACATCAATACATTTACACATGAAAATCAAGGGAATGGATTTCTCATTAATGAGTGCAATAAACCAACCAGAGATGGGGCTACCACGTTCCACCTGACCATAGACTGGCTGAGCCAAGTCTCTCTTTAGCCAATCACCCTCATGCCATATTCCAAGCATGAATGTGGGACTCATAGAACACACCAAAAAAAACACCAACAAGCATGGATGCCACCAGAGTTCTTCGCTTACACCGTGAGGAATTTGAGTGCCTCCTAGTCTCTCAAGCTTTACCATAATCCACAGTCTGATCTAGGGATCACTAGGCCCTACACCGAGACACACTCTTGAGGTTTTATTGTACATCTCATCTTGGGACTACTATACCCAACATAGAGAGATCCACCTCTTGGCTTTACTGTATATCCCACCATTCACTGGAAAGGATTCCTAGGCCTGCCGAGGCACACAATCAGGCTTTACCGCAACCCACAGTTTGATTCATGGGTTACTAGGCTAGTGGCTTTACCGTGATCCACATTCAAGTTCAGGTACCACTAGACCATGTGTTTGTCAGTTCAGAGATCCACCCAACTCAGATTCAAATCCACCCCACCATCCCACATTAACCGAATATGAGAAACCCATCTCATCAAAGCTATCAGGAAATGGTAAGGCTAGGCTGAAGAACACTATCACACCTGGAAAAACCCATGCCATGATAAAAAAGAACCACATGAAATACCATGAATGCCAAATATAGCAAGGAAAATACACATGCAAGTTGATACCTGCCATGAAGCTTGTTGTCGTTGCTTGATCCTACCTTTCCCTACTTGCTCTTTGTTTCCTCTTGCCTTCTTTTCATTTCTTGATCCCATGCCAAAGTGCTCCAATAAACTCTAAGTATCCAAGAGTGAGAAAGAGAGAGAGATTAATGAGAGAGCTCCAAAACTCCACTGATCAAGCCTTGCCCACTGATCCTCAAAAGCCTTTTTATTAATGAGGCCTCTATTTTCTTCATTTTCCATTATTTTCTGTCATTTTCCTGCTCACATGCAACCTGTGACCTTTCACCTCCTTTTTTCCTAATTTCCATTGTTTTCATAAATAAATGTGCCAAAAATTCCATTTTGCCTTTCCAAAGCCTTAACCATTGCCTTTGCAAATTTTCTTAACCATAAACAACCAAATGAACACCCACACTAGGATGTCTTGCACACCATTCAGCTTGGAATATGTGTCCCATGAACCGTGGTCTTATATATTTTTACATGGAATTTTCACCAGGGTTGTTACAGAGAAAAACACTCAATATTAGTAAGGTGTATTGTTTAATAAACATGCTAAGTATTGTGCCTTGAGGTTGAGAAAACACTTAATGTTGGTAACCAAACTAAGTGGTTAAATTTGGAACTGTGTTGAATGTTGAGTCTTGGGGGCTGAGAAGACCTTTAGATAAGTTGAACCTAAAAGACAAGTTAAATATTTTAGGGAGCTATGTTGAGTACTTTCCTTGGGGGTGAGAAGCTCTCAGATAGTTCTATTTAAAATCTTTATTTTCATTAACTTTAACTTATGAGCTAATATGAATTGTTGTGATCTAAAGTGAACTAAAACTGTAGGGCTAACCTCATGAATTGCACTACTGATATAAGTGTGATTTTAAAATTATTTAGCATTTCCTTATGACAAATCTCATGACAATTTGTGTGGTTAGGATGACTAAGGATCATGTAATTGCTTGCATGACCATTGGAGGTTGACCGAAGGTCAAACATTAGCAGTTGGAAGATATCAAAGTGTGTAGCAACACGATGGGAATGAAGACATCAAGAATAGGACCATTGTGGTGGCAATAGAACCTAGTATGTTGGGTGCATCCCAAGAATAAATTAGTTGGGACCAATCATTGAAATAACACTGAGCACAATGGAAAATAGTGATTGGAAAGTGGGGGTAGACAATACTCGAGGAAGCAATTTATCAAGTTGGACAAAGGCACAACAAGGAGCAGTGTGAATTGTAAACAACCACTAAAGAAGTGATTGGTTTAATGGGGTGTCATACCCATTGAAGTTGTTGGGAAAAAAACTTTGAAATATAAAGGTAATAAATGTAATTGTAATGAGTTATGTTTATAAATATCATAGGAAAAAAAATTGTGTTTATAAATAGAACATTGAGGATGATGTTCCTTTAATGGGGTGGGGTTTGTGACAAACCCTCTTGTTAACCCCTCTTGTAAAAATTATTATGAATGGTAAACCCACTAAAATATATTTTAAATTATATAAGATGACTGGGTTAAGAGGGACATGGATTCAGAGTCTGTGGAGTTGAGAGGGGGAGATTTCTTGGTGAGTTGAGACTGCAATTAAGTCAATTTGGGTAACTTTTGATGTAAAAAATCCACAAGTAGTGCAGTTAGGAAAACATGCATTAAATCCTTCATATGGAGTCACTTTTTTGGGGGGGGGGGGGCCGGGGCGGGGGGGGGGTGGGGTGGGGAAGAAAAGGAGACATACAACCAGACATTAAAGACCCTGCCAAAACCCCTATCAAGGAAAAGGAGGAAGACTACGCCCAGAATTTAATGAGTATGGGCTCAAAGCAGTAGGATGAAATGACACCCACAACCATGGAAGACAAGCCTAGTCAACCACACCATTGAGCAAGGTGTCAAAAAAGGAAAAGAAGTGAGACAACAATTGGAAAGAGAACATACAGGGTAAGGAAGTGTGATGGTAGAAGAATTGAAAGATGGAAAGCAATTTGAAATTATCAGGTTGAGGTGCATATCGCAGGTGATATCCCTTGAGCACTTCCCTTTATAGACTTTGAATCTAGCTCGAGGGTGGATATCTGTATGAAATATTATTGTGCATATTAATGTATAGTTAGGAGGAGAGTCATATTCCTAATCTTAGTTGCCAACACCAATAACCAATCAAATCAGTGTTTTCATTGTAAATATGGATCATGGTTAACTAATGAATTTTTTCTATGGGGAAAACTAATGGCTTCCTTCCTAAAGGTCTATATCAACCAAGATATCCTTATATGCTCATACGTTCAATTGTCATTCTTTATGGTTATCATTATGAGTGGCAGCTAACTTCGTTGATGTAGGTTGTCATGGGATTCCTAGATGCATGTTTTCCCCTTAATGGTATTAGAGTTTCTTGTAGAAATGTGTGTGCATAGTTGTTGGTGTTAATCCTATGTTTAATTGTCCGATAAGGAATTATGGTGTGTCTGGAATTCCAAGCACTGTGTATGAAAATGAATGTTTGTAATGACTTGGTTGAAATCCAACATAATCTCAGGAGAGATAGGTTGCAATGGTTGAGCTAAGGAAGTCTCAAATTATGTGTGTGTGTGTGTATGCTTGTTCTTCATAATATTAATGAGCACTCATCTCGGCACATGCATAGTTTTACACACACACACACACACACACACACACACATATTATATATATATAAAAGTTGAGACTTCCTTAGCTCAACCATTGCGGCCTATCTCTCCAGAGCTTATGTGGGATTTAAACCAAGTCATTACAAGCATTCAATTTCATACACAATGATTGGCATTCCAGGCATGCCATAATTATTGATTGGACCATTAAACACAGGAGTAACACCAACAACTATACACACATTTCTACAAGTAACTCTATGGTCATTAAGTGGAAAACATGCATCTAGGAATCCCATGACAAGCTACATTAACAAAGTTAGCTACCCCTCATAATCATAACCATAAAGAATAACAATTGAAAATAGATCATATAAGGATATCTTGATTTCTATGGACCTTCGAGAAGGTATCCATTAGTTTTCCCTCCATGAAAAAATCATTAGTTAACCATGACTCATATTTACAATGAAAATACTTATTTTCCTAGTTATAGATGTTGGAAACTTTGATTAGGACTATGAAATCTCCTCCCAACCGTGCACTAATTTACACAACAATCTTTCATACAGATAACCACCCTTGAGCTAGATTAGAGCCTATGAAGGGAAGTGCTCAAGAGATCTTCACACCAGTGGTATGCACCTCCACCTAAGAGTGCTAAAGTTCCTTCCCTCTTTATATTCTTCCAACAACATGCTTCCTTCCCCTATCTATTCTCTTTCCAATTGTTGTCTCATGTTTTTTCCTTTTATGACATCTTTCTGAATGCACGGAGCTACACAAAGGTAGTGCCAAGCACTAGAGGGAAACCCTTCACAATAATGAAACCACATGTGAGTAGGCCGAGAGAATAGTCATCTAAAAATTGAGTGTTGAGTGAGACCATTTATGTGTTGAGACGAAGAGATGTGGGTCGGCACGAGCTAGGAATGATTTTCAGTCTTGGGACCTTGAGGGTTATTATTTATGTGTTATGGGATCCGGTCGAGATAGAAAGAAGGTCTCTCTAGTAACAGAAAAATGGTCATCTCAAGCCTTAAGGTTGGTAAAACTTACCAAGAAAAATAAATTTATAATGGTGAAATTCGATTTTGCATAGGGCCAACTTTAGTTGGGTCCCAAGTTAGGGAGGCCACATGAATGGAATGAAGTCAACTTAATCTCATCTCGGCATCTTGGTAAGGTCTTCCATGAGAAATGGCTAAGGCTTTTATGTCCCGAGATGAGAATTGATCTGACGTCTGACGGAAATTTTGATTTGTGTATTGAAATCATTGGTAGGTGGGACCCAAGTCATAAGGCCACTGGTGTGTACTGAAGCTGACATGGCTCCCTGGTGGTGTGGAACGTGGCATCCAAGAATGGCCCTTTGGCAGGGCCAAGTGGCCCAAAAAATGGGTAACACGTGGTGCTCCTAGAGGATGCCACATGGGTAGCATGATCTCAACATGATGTCATCTTGAGACCTTGAGAGGTTTGTGGTGTGAAACACAAAGAGGAGGTAGAGATTTACAGAGGCCAAGAGATGAGAATATTCCTAGCAATGGATGGCAAATAACTCTATCTTGGACCAAAGGGTCTTGGGACCTTAACTGATTTGTTTACATCACCAAGTGTTTAGACTAAGAGACAAAAGCTAAGAAAGAAGGCGAGTATGTCAGAAAATGGAAAAATCATCGTCTCGGGCCTTGGGGGTCGGTGAACCTTTAAAATGCCACAATGTTTTATAACAAATATTTTGATTTTGCACAGGGGTCGAAGACCTAGTGGGGTGGAGGCCATGTGGTATGAGGACGTGGAATAAGGGTGGTGTGGCATCTAGGAGGACTTCCATGTGGCATGTGCCACTTGTCTTTTCAGTAGGGTATAGGGGCCAAATATAGTTGGTGCATGACACTCCTAGAGGAGGCCATGTCGTTGGGGTTATGTCAGCATGATGACAAGGTGACTTCATCATGGTCTCACGAAATGTTGGTGGTTTAGCGAGGTTAGCAACATAGAAATGGGTGAGATTTTGTCTCGAAATATAGAGAAATATTCATTAGGCGACGAAAAAAAATTTCATCATTTTACCTCAAGACCTCGAAGTGGTCATCGATGTGCACATCTAGAATAGCCCGAGATTTATGTCCCAGGAGACGAATAAATATCCATCAGGTGATAGAAAAGGTTTTCATCTTAGGATCTTGGGACCTCAAAGTGGTTTGTGGTATGCATGTCCAAAATAGGCTAATATTTCAATCATGAGAGATGGAGATATATCTATCAGGCGATGGAAAAATTGTTGTCTCAGGACCTCGGGGTGGTGTGTGTTGTGCGCATTTCCTAATAGGACAAGATGACGAAGATGGATCTGATGGTTAACGGGAATTTTTTTGTCTCGGTCTCGAGTTGTATGCTTGATAATAGTGAAGGGAAACATAAAATTAGCTAAGGGTCAAAATATGTTATAACAAGGAAACCCTGATTTGCAAGGCCACTAAGGGGGTCTGGTGGGGGAAACAATGTGCTGAGGTGGCATATGCCACATAAGCATGACATGGTGGCACAAAATAGGAAAATTCTACCACATGGACTCAATTGGGTGACGACACGACACTAATATGGATTGCCATGTGGATGCCACTTGGCAGAGCTCAATGATGTAGCAAGAGGTTATTTGGCTAAATATTTAAATGGCCATAACTTTTGATTTGGGAGTCAGATTGAGTAAAAATTTATATTATCGAAAATCTCTTAATGAGGCGAAATGAAATTGTGATGTTTATTTTGGGTTTTGAGGAGTTCGAAAAAGACAAAATTTTAAGATCCCGTTTCCATAATAGGACTTTGGATGTTGGTTCAACTATAATAATGCCCTCTTCTACCCTTAGTTTGGCTATGGGGTAGATACGATATGTTACAATCATCCATAGCATTCACATCCATGATAACTACACTGTCAATGTCAAGATGCAAGTGATGATTACATTCAACCATTTTGGCAAAAGTATTGTGCAACGAATTCCTAGGTACATGCATGGATACTTACATATGGTCAAAAATAACTACACTAAATTGGGAATGCATGCATCTGATGGGAGTGCAAATCCCACAATCAATAGCTAAATAAATAGATTCTTGGCACCTGCAAATCCTTTTAGGAAACAAGTAATAAAGTGGGTAAGCCACAACATGGATGAATGAAAGATGTGGAATTGGAGATTGAAAGGAGATATGATGTTCCCCATGGGGGAGACGATCACGATGTTTAAAAACTGATTTTCTTTGGTGTTTATAAAATATAATGAGGCTTTGATAATTTTGTGTGTCTTTGAGCATTTTAATGATTTTTTGTGGTTTGGTTCTATTTATTCACTTTGTATGTTATATTTCTTTTTTGTTTTGAAATATGAAGTACCAATAATGGAATAGATTAACTTAATTTAAATTAGTGTTTCTTTTTATATGTGGTACCACAAGAACATGTCATTGGTTTGATTATGTCTACAGTCTATTATAGTTTTTAGTTTTGTGAGGATGCGGTAACCTAAGAATAACAACTACGGGTTATGTAATTTTTGGTGTTTGTTATTGTGTAAAATGTCACTTTGTAAGATTGATCATTTGATACTTTCAATATTTAGGCTACTTTCCCATATAAACAATGAATGCAATGAGCTATGTCTTTGTCAGATGAGAGTTTGTTAGTAGAATGATTCAGTATCAAGACTACGTTTTTGGCACAATGATTGGATGAAAGTATGTTAAGAACCATTGGTCCTACTAATACGTGAATCATGGCTAGAAGTAATTGTATATTAAATGGATGAAGTGGTATCTCAAAGTTGGTGGTGGAGAAATAACATAGTCTATGAGATATTAGAGTGGATAGAAGTGCTAATAAAAACCAGACCAAATAAAAAGATCAATGTAAAATATGGTTATGTGACTTAGTAATGTTCTTTGTAATGTAAGCATTAAGGGAGGGTGTTAGGATTAATGCTTACATTAGTAGATTTGATTTGTTGGTTTGGTTTGGGTTTGTTTGAGATTGTTGAGGTATTCTCTTAACCACAATCCTAGGTTTGGAATTAGTTAAATCTAGCTCCAATTATATAAACGCATCATTTTTTAGAATGAAGATATAAAATATTTTATTCCATGTAAATAACATTATTTCTCTACTTAGACAGGACACAAATATATAATATTGTCCTTACTACTATTTGTACTAAACTCATCCTATTCATTGCACTTGTATTGTTTTCTATTCATTACTTGTAAATTTATCTAAAAATATGTGAGTCATAAACCATCGAAAGTGGCATTAAATATTCATTGAAAATTAAGTGCGAACCAATTGTTTATGAGTTTTCTTTATATTGTTGAGTCACATTATTAGAAGTTAAAATACCCCCATACATTTATATATAAAGAACATGTTCTCTTTATAAATATAATTTTATTATTATTATAATATTTAAAAAATCATTTTAAAATAATATTATATTAGAATATTTAAAACTAACTTGTCAAAAACAGAAGTAATAAGTGCTACACAGTAGCTAGTCCCTGCCACTTAGTTTAAATATAGCTAAAATTAGATGGAAAGAGGTACACCCATTAATAATAAATAGTTAGATGTTCAAACGTAGTCAGTAAAAAAACTAAGCACATTGTGAGGATGCAAGGCGATTGATAATCAAATCTTCACTTAGTTTAAAGGGGCATCGAGTTCACCGAGAAAAAAATGAAATTTCGTTAGGAATTTGAAAAAATCAAATGAATTCTTTTGGAAATCTAGTTTACAACTATCAAGTTTCAATGTTTTGGGTGCCACATAAATTTTTAATGGTGTTGAATCCATTTCCACCATCAAAAACATGATTCAAGCACTCTTAATGTTAATTTTTTTGAAAAAAATCACTGGATTCTGGCGATTTTTTGTCGTCCCAACAAAATTGATGCCTTCGTAGACAACGCCTTAAATCTTTGTTGAAGGTTGTCGACAAGAAAAATATGCAAGTCAATATGTCCCAACGATATACGCATAATAAACAAATATACAATTTTTTGAATCTCAAACTGATGTCAAAAAAAATATGTTAGTTATGAAGGAAAAATAAAATGTTACATAAACCTCTGAACACTGATATCCAAATCAATAATTAAATATCTGATTGCCGACATTGCCATATCTGATTGCCGACATTGCCATCCACGTTAACATAAATAGAGCACACTGATTATGTCATTTTACATTAAATTGTATAGTTACTTAACCATCTATATGCCCTTGTGAGAAGTTTTTAAATTATGTCTTGTATACTATGTCTTTTCCATTTAAATTTTGTAAAGAACGTGATGATCATAACACCTTATTAGACATGTCTTCCACACCACATAAGTGCTGCGTCCTTTTACATTAAATTGTGTGATTATTTAATAGTCTGGATGATATGAGCTTGTTAGAAGTTTTAAATTATGCACTTTGTGCTATGTCCTTTTACATTAAAATTTCAGGAAATCTAGTCTACGTAGGATTCATTTACATGAGAATACATTAATGCATAAGTAATAATAATTTTTCAATATTAAATATCATTTGAATTTAATAGATAGAATAAATTTTAAGGATATTTTTTAAAATATCGTATATTTCATAATAATAGTTATATGATATTGTAAGTAGAAAAATGAAATAGTTAAGATGTTAAAATATATTTTTAAATTGTTTCAAATTATCAACGATTTATTACTTGATTTATTCAAGTAATAAGAACAAATTAAAAGGGAGGGGTGCATCTAATAAATCATTTAATGCCTTTGAGGTTGTTTCAATAATTTATCTCTATTTATGGAAACGTTATAGTATTTTTATATTTTGATCATTTTTATTAAATGCATGTTCACTGACTGTAAAAGGACACTTTAACAATAGTTGGAATTTGCAGGTTTGGCACAAGGACTTTAGAAAATTCTTAAATTCTTGAAATTGAATTAACAATTGTAATGAAGGGAAGAAGTTTGAATTGAATTGAATAATGAACACAAGTTGTAATTCTGTTAGTGAATCTAAAAGTTGTGAATCTATCTATTGACAAAGATAATCATGCTGAAAAATATAACCAAATCGTAATAATGGATTGTCACGAATTTTGGTTCATGAGATTTGTTAACTATAAGAAAGTTGTAGGAATCCACTTATTAGATTCAGCTTGCTCAACTTCCAATTCATGTGCATCATTCAAAACCTCCAGTCTTCCATACCACAACTGCATACATATATTAATTGAACAATAACATGTTTCATAAACATGTACATATAATGCACATTAACTCCCCGCAC
>APFE031653369.1:69895-90519 GCA_000404065.3 Pinus taeda
TAAATATAAATGATGAAGTTTGAAGAAAAGAAAAGGGTTATTGAGAATAAAAGAATATATATTTTAAAAAATGATAAAAGAAAAGAAATAATTATATAAAGAAAATAATGTAAGTTAAAAAAACAATATATTCATAAGCTTATTTCAACTCACTTCAATATTGAACAAGATAAGATAAGGTAGTCCCTCTCTAAAATTTATGCTAGGTTAATGAATAAAGATTTCTTCATTTATTTTAAAGGAGAGATTAAGTTTAAATGAGAATATAAGATAGCTAGAGACCATGTTTTGAACCATGGATCTCAAAATGTTATGGCAACATATAAGTGTGCATGAGCTAATGGAATCATCACATCATTCATAGACTAAGTGACCATAAGTTCTAATCAGGTACTCATTTAATATCAAATGCATCAGTTAAACTCATAATAAGTAAGATGACATATAATAAATGCTATGGGAGTGAGTTACCCAACTCATAAATAGATAAAATAGTTGATAACTTATGAGATGGCATGTTATCTAAATGAACTTAATAATCAATCACAATCATGCAAGTGATCTTGTAATTCATGTAGATGGAAAAAAATACGTCGTTCAAACATTCATTACCACCTTGGACAAGTAAGATAGCTAGTCAACCATAAATATATAATGATTCAGGCATTAATTCATGAACCATATAGGACCATATATCAACCAATAACATAACAAGCATAGTCATCATTCATAATTAAAATATGCATAAATCGTTATACTTATCTGAGTATGTTAGATTTGCTAGCAACTGAGGGACTTCCACTCTCCACCCAACCATAGGCCAACTTCACTGTAATCTCTCTTGCAGTTGACCACCTTTGAGCTAAATCAAAAGTCTGAGGGGATGCTTGCACTAGGGAAATTCACACTAATGTTTTGGTCATGCAATCAAGAGATGGAGCTCACTCTCTAGGTGGTTCATTAATTACTCTCTGGCAGTAAGCACTCCAGTGATCTACTTACTCTCTAGATTTCTACATGGGGGTTTCACCCAAATCACTTAGGGGAGTGTGCTTAGTATCAAGGGATTGATTCCATTATGAAGGTGGTTCATCAGCGAGTTAGCAAGCACTTAGAAGGAACCAAGTGGTTCGTTAGTCTAACTGTAAGCACCTAGTGGTTTTAACCCAGTGATTGATTCCATTTTGAAGATGGTTTGTTAGCTAGTTAAAAAGCATTAAGTGGTTCATCAGTCTAACTGAAAGCACTTAGTGGTTTTAAACTATGGATCGATTACACTGTGAAGGGGTTCCATCAACCAAATAGCAAGCACTAAGTGGTTCATTAGTCTAACTGCAAGCACCTAGTGGTTTTAACCCAGGGATTGATTCCACTATGACCATTTTTCGTCAACTAGTTACCAAGCACTTAGCAAGAAATAAGTGGTTTGTCAGTCTAACTACAAGCACCTAGTGGTTTTAATTCAATCACTAAGTTACACACAAGAATCACAAACTTACACATGAATCATAGTGGTCTTAAACACAATCAAGGTGGTTAATACTCAGAGTCACAAGGAACAGGCTCAAAGTAAAAAAGTATCAGACTCTAAGTTAGCCATGTTACTAAGTCATCCAGGTCATGTTTCACAACTCCACACTCTCTCAGGCCAAATTTGAAGTCTTCAATTATCCAAGATATATGAATGTCCTTGTACGAAAACTTAGAAAGAGAAGGAAAACATGTCTATGCACAACCAACAATTGGTACCAAAAATAGATATATGAGACATAGAGAAAGTACAAGCCAAAACAAGTGATATTGAAGAGGGTAGGAAAAGTAATATGGAGATGAGATAGCTTGATAGATAATGGCTAGCCTATTGGGAGCTATGACAATATTTGGACAAGATGGTGAGAATTTTTTTGTCTTTGGGATCTTGGGTGTATTGAGCCTTATTGATCCTAGGTAACTCAATATAAGTATAGTTATTATTGTTACAATTAGCTACTCTAACAAACCACAAGTGAAGTAAAGAGATCTAAGACAATAATTAATCAAGATGTTGAATACGGATACAGATATTCCCATTACGTGAGTGCCTATGAAGGAAGACTATGTGTATCATTTATCTCTTGTTGGTATTAATTATAGATAGATGTGGGAAACGTTGTGTGGAATAAAGTAGACTCATGACCATGAGTCACACATTGTAGCCTTGGTAAGTCTATGTGTCATGTGTAGTAGTCCTTGAAATGTTTGATGTACATGTTGTCTTCATAAGTTGGAATGTGTTGTACCTATATTTATGTAGCTTTAAAAGGTCATATTTTTGTAATACTTGAAGAGGCATCCATACCACATTTCCATGTGTTCCCTAGTGACATGATGTTTCTTGTCTAATTTATCTTAGTAGCCTCTATTAGAGAGCTCTTTAACACCCTAAAAGAGTGTGCCATGAGTGGGATGGATACAATTTGGTGGACCATATTGGCTTTAGTATCCATGAGGTGAAATTCTATATTTAGGAGAAGTTCATCAAGAAGTTGGATGAACCATGTACGTGAAGGACTTCCTATTAGACCAACAGTTGCAGTATTTATGAATCCATGCATTCCAGTGGATGCTTGTTCCTTTATATGGGCATCGACAATTTGATGATGTTTGTGTGATTGAGGTACAAAGTGTAAGCTTCATGTTGGACTAGAGGTAGATCTTACTAAACGAGAGGATATTTAGTGTGGTGTGTGCTACAAAGAAGATATAGATGAATACCTCAACAAATGAAGATTAATACAAGTAGTCGTTAAGGGGGGAGTGTTTGAATATCTAACTAGCACTTGTCTATATGTATGTTTGATCATTATTGGTATTTCTAGGCTCTATGAGAGGATAAGTCACTTCCTATTGTATAGGAGTTTATTGAGGCCTAATTAGTTGAGATATTCTCTCCAACTAGATTTTCTTCTAGTTTGGTGTTTGGTTGAGATATTTTCTCAATTGAGTGATTGGGTTCAAGATAGTTCTCTTATATTAACCAATAAGCATGATTGATGTGGAGGAGAACTTGAACTTGCCAATAATCATGAGATAATTCTCATGAATATTAAATGAAATAAAATGTCCCATTATGAAGATTTTCATAGGGACTAGATTCAAAGAATATATGAGGTTAAAGATAGCCAAAATCTCTTATGGAAGCAAATATACTTAGAAGCATTGCCTTCAAAATTCGTAGATTATCTAATACAACAAGATGCTTTTTAGTTTCCTTTTGAATTTTTTACTTGGGGGGAAATTTACAACATCATAACAAAAGTTCTGGTAAATTTATGCACTAGTATGAAAGTTAATAAATCCCTGTAGAAAATGTCAAGACTACCAGACAACAAATCCATCTGTAGCAAGTATGGCCTCGCTATAGATGACCCCATAGTAGAAAGAAGTAAAGCTAAAAAGAAGGCCAAGAAAACAAAAAGGTAAGAGTACAAAGAATATCCACAGAGAAAAAGAAAAGGGACCAAGAAAGGATACTATAAATATGTGCCAAAAACACATTACTATGAACCCAAGGATATTCATCCGCAGACACAGAAGAAAGATTAGTGGAATAAATTGATTTGTTGGCTCTATGGCCAACTTGGACATACCTCCAATTGTTGTCCTTTAGCAGAAGAATCTAATAGAAACAAAGGAAAGAAATCCTTTGAAGCTGCAAAGAAGAAAAGGTCAGTAAAAACCAAAGGTATGATGTCAATTTTGTGTTATAAATGTGGTTCTAAGAATCACAAATCTGAAAATTGACCCAACATCTCATTTAAAGAACAGATACAACAAATACAACTCTGTTCAACATCTGAACTCTCTGAAAGTTCTTATTCAGAATGCTCTCATGAAGAATTAAACATGCACATGAACGAATGTGAATGTACTGATTCAAATAATTGCGAGTGTGAATCAAGCACTGAATCAGAAATTTCATCTGATGAAGACTTTGTTTCTCAGCCGAAGGAGAAAGTCCTCATGGCACAAACCATGGACGATGTAGAAACAAAGCTACTTGCCTAGACCAGAACATTGGGAGAAGGGGAGATGAAAGAAAAGTTACTAGAAACTTTTCTAAGCACAACGCACAAAAAATAGGGAAGTAGTAGAAAGAGTGCCTCTAAAACTGAACCAAAGGCATTATTCATCGATGCATCATTTGAAAGAAATACAAGATCTTTCTAGAGAATCCAACAACAATCTAAGACCAAAGCCCTCACATTAGGAGAAGTCAGCCAAGAGATTCATCATCTCAAAAAAGAAATTGTCTCCCTAAAAGCAGAGGTCTCTGAGTTAGAAAAAGGGAAGAAACTTGAGGATGCATATGATTAATACTTCACTAACTCAAATATTGAAATATGTGAAGGAAAAAAGGATGATACTATAGGATTCACCAACATGAGATTAATGGCTATCCAATATCAGGGACATCAAGTTATGCTAGATATCTGTATAGAGGGTGAAATTGTTTCCCTAAGAACACTTATTGACTCCGGAGTAGATGTCAATATTTTGAATTCAAAAATAATATCTGCAAAGTATTGGGTAAAATCCTTTAGACAAGTGATTAGGATAGGAAACAAAGATCTACTGTATGAAGTCCCTTAGGCTTCTATTTGTTTTAATGAGCACTACATCAAATCAAAATTTGTTGTTACAAACATTCCTATTGACTGCATTCTTGGGAATGTATTTTTAGCAGCCATAGAGCCACATGGATTAGCCAGATTGAAAAATGGCAAGGCTGGTTATTTCAATATGTACCAAGCTTAGATGGGAAATTACAAATAATCAAGTTACCATTTGTCTCTACTCCCAGAGTGTCTACCACGGTACAAGAAATGCAGAAGATCAAAAAAGACAAAAATAAAATTGAAGAGTTGAAAGAGCTAAAGACCACCATAAAGATAGGAGATTATCTTCAAACTCCTATAATTAAACAAAGGATCTCAATTCTGAGATCACAGATAGAGAAATAATGATGTGTTAAAGAACCAAATGCATTTGGCATAGAAAACATCATTGTGTAGAATTTCCCTACAAATAAGAGTATGAAGGAAAACCCTGCAAGAGTAGAGAAATCCCTATGAACAAAGAATATAGAGGTCTCTATCAAAAAGAGATAGAAATCATCCTAGAAAGGAGTTTGATCAGAGAATTTAACAGTCCTTGGAACTGTTATGATTTTTATGTTAATAAACATTCAGAACAATTAAGAGGGATCCCAAGATTGGTCATAAACTATAAACCTATGAATATTGTCCTCTTAGACGATACTTACCCCATTCCTCACAAGGGAAATCTTCTAGCAAGAATAGCAGGGGCTAAATTATTTTCTAAATTTGATATGAAATCAGGATTTTTGTAGGTGGAAATCAATGAAGATGACAAATTTAAGACAACTTTCAGTGTCCCATTAGGACACTATGAATGGAACATCATTCCTTTAGGACTAAAGCATGCCCCCTCCAAATTCCAAAAGGTTATGGATGATATTTTCAAGCCATATTTTGATTGGTTACTAGTATACATTGATGACATACTTATATTTTCTAAAAACATCCATGATCACTTTAAGCATATCCAGAAATTTGTATAGCTTGTCAAAACCAATGGACTCGTTCTTAGAAAGAAAAAGATTGAGTTATTTTAAACAAGCATCAAGTTTCTTGGCCATACAATTAAAGATGGACAGATCACTCTGCAAAAACATGCTCTGGAATTTGCTGATAAATTTCCAGATATTATCACTGACAAAACTCAATTGCAGAGATTCTTGGGATGTTTAAACTATGTGAGAAGCTTTTACAAAGATTGCACCAAAGATAGATCATTACTCAATAGAAGACTACAAAAACATCCAGAACCCTGGTCTTAGGCCCACATCGAAGCTGTCAAAAGAATTAAAATAAAGCTCAAAACGCTTCCTATTCTTCATATCGCTGATGAAGATTCTTTCAAAATTGTTGAAACAAATGCCAGAAATGAAGGATGGGGAAGAATCCTAAAGCAAAATAAAGAAGGAGAATAAAAAATAGTTCAGTTTGTCTCGGGAACTTGGAGCCCACCTAAGAAAAACTATTCTACTATAGAAAAAGAGGTCAAAGTAGCATGGAACTGCATTGATAAATTTGATATCCATCTTGTTATGCTCCTATACTAATAAGTGTCATATTTCATGATTGACTTGATGAGCTCTGTAATATGTTCATATCTTTTCTTGTTGCAAAGGTTTTCCATATTTTCAAAAAATAAAATTAAAAATTAAAAAATGTAAAGAGGGTATGCCCTAAAAGAAAAATCAAAGGGCAAAAAATAAAATAAAATAAATATAAAAATAAATAAAAATAAGAATAAATAAAAAAATAAAATGGTCAAAAAAGTGAAAGAAATGAACCTCAAACAAAAATAGACCAGGAAAGTGTGCAAGTCCAAATGCCACTACTATTTCATTTTCTGTAATAAGCAATTGTGTGCAGCTTGTTAACTTTTGCCACAATTGATGAAGAGTCAAACAGCTCAAACTTGGCTCATTCATATTTGAATTTCATGTTGTAGAATTGAGAATAAAATCTGACCAAACTGTTTAAACTTGGCAGGTAAGTAGATAGATAGAGTAAATAAGAGGAGCTCAACAGTTTAATCTGAGCCCTTGGATGTAATAAGTGTAGGCTTAGGTAGGCTTGCCATGTAAAAGAAAATGATGATTTGATAAGGGTTTGCTAGTCTAAGTGCACCCAAATAAAGAAGAAAAAATGTCAGGTTAAAGTAGGTAGGGTAGGTAGATGATGTTGAAGAATGATACTTGTAATGAAAATGTTTCTAAATGTGTTGATTTTTACTTTTATCACCAAGGCAAGGCATACATTTTACTTGAGGCAGTTCAAGCAAGGAAAGGTTAAATAATTAACTTCCATTCACGTTTTCCCTAAAACAATTCACTAATTTCCCCTAAGTATTAAGGTCTTTGAAAGTCAAAGGGGCTCAGAGCATTTCTTTGACTTCTGGAGGGACCGGACCCTCAGCCCAATGATCTAAAAGCCTAAATACTCATAAATCTCATTCATTACATTTCATAAAGTTTACCTACGTGAAAAAACCTATTTTACTTAGGAAATACGTAATATCACTTCAAAACCCTCTTTAGCCTAAGTTTCTATGTGAATGTTTAACATAGGCTTAGCGCTTATTTCATTTTGTTTCATATTAACTATTAACACATAATATATAACTCCCATATAAACATTAAACCTTCCCATATTATTTAATTACATATAAAATCCCGACATATTACATATTTCCGCCCCGGTTGAAATACGACCATAAACAATGTTTAAAAGGGATTAACGGATTTATTTGGAATTCGTTAATAACCTATCCTACAGTGCCATATGGGATTAATTAACCATCTGGGTTAATTAATAACCAACCCCTTAACCAATAAAAATGCCCCCGATACGATTTAACGTTGTTAATATATCGGGCCCACAGCAAATTAACACCCCGCCATCTCCAGAGCTCGCCAGCCGTCCAATCTCTGCCTTTTCATCCGACGGTTGACAATCATATCGCGACCCCCCTTACCACCGCGTGTTAACTCGCGATCGCCTGGAATTTTTCCACCATATCCTCGCCACGCGTCGCCCACTCCATATGTTCGCTCGCCCTCCATCTAAAACCACCTGGCCCCAAAAGCGGTGCGAGGTAAACCACTTACCACCCTCCGCGTAGTGACAAAATGTCCCATCACGTTGATGTCATCTGCCCCAATAAATGCTAAAAATTATCGGCCAAACTGAATTTCATTATATAAACGATAAAACGTCATTTTCACTGAAAAGCACTGTGTCCAGCTCTCATGCAATTAATGACCAAATCCATTGTTCCAGCTTTTCAACCGCCACCTGACCAGCAAGACTATAGTACGAGCTTCGCAGTTTGTCAACCAACCTACCATTGTATGGTTTTCCTCCTTAATCCAGGTATTTATCCATTTTTTCCCTGAAACCCTGCAATTTCAGTTTTCCACTAAGAATTGTACCAGAGAAAGCCAAATTCAAGTTAAAAATAGTCTGTAATTACCATAAGAGACCCCAAACTGCTGTTTAATCCATTTTTCCCACTAGAAGTCTGAATTCTAATTTGAATACACAAGAACCAAATATGGAAACTCCCAAAGCCCTAAATTTCATGCCCATGAATGCACCTCATAAAGACTTAGATTATTTACCCCTAGTCGACAAAGATTTCCAAATAAAAGATTTCTCTGGTGATATGAACCATCTTTGGGCCTTCTGCCAAGTCAGGGACAACTATCTAAACAACTCTGATATTTTTGGACTATGGGAATCCAATCTTCCCATGTATTTCCTCCCTTCAGTCCATGTTTTCCTAGATATCATTCATCAATGTTGTGCCAACTATGACCCAATCCATAGAGCAGTTATGTCCCCATCCCAAATTGTTCTTTTTCCCATAACTGCTAAGTCCATTAATGAAATGATACAGTTATATTCCACTCAGCCCCTTGCTCCTTTTTCCATGGGGTATTTACTTGAAAAGGCTTCTCAATTGCCCAAATCAGAGATAACCCGTATTGCTCAGATGTTCATGAAACCACAGTAGCAGCCTCAAGGTCCACCTCCCTATCTGTAGACTTGTTTCACTGAAACTGGAAAACGTATTTTTGACATGATATCCCTGATCTTGGGATTTAAATATAGTGAATTTGTTGATGATATCACTTTAGTTTTGTTGTCAATATTTACTCCTGGACAACTCCCTGTTGTCAAGTATGACTATGCCACTTTCATTACCAATAAAATCCATGATCAATTCATGATTTGGATAGAGAAGGAGTTTTCAAATACACATCTTTTATATACCATCTTTTGTTATATCATCAACCAGACAACTTTCTTTTCCCTATCAGGAAATTGGACTCAAAGGGAAATCAAAGGTCTGTGATCTTTTGGAGCTCAATCTTTCATAAAACTCTGGAGTCTCCTTATACTTATAATGAATTCATTGATTGGTTTGTACATCCAACATCCACTTTGTTGATAGGAGTTCCCCCTCCTAGAATCACTAGTGATATGAAAAAGATTCTCCAACTCTCCAAGCAGTACATGATGGGTGACTGGTACCTGTACCAAAATCACACAGAAATCAGAATGTATGGGTGTGAACTTTGCCCTTTCAAGTTGCCTAAATATGTGCCCATGAGATTGTTTGCACTAGAGTATTTTAGACAAATCATAAATGCAGACCTAGTCCATTTTTATGTTGCTAAGAAGAAGGTTGAGTTAAGAATAAAGCACCATCTAGGCCCTTATGTCATCAATTCTAGGGATGCATGGCAAGATGCTAAAAAGATTTTAGAAGATCATCTTAGATTGAAGAAGATTTTTTGGTGGGTGCCATATGACCCAAATAGTTTCATATGTGACAGAAGAACAAGAAATAGCTTATCACTTTATATACATCATAGGATCTCAGAAATTGAACAGTTTGCAAATTAGGATGAATGGGTAGGAGGGACCCTAATAGAAGAAATTAGTGAGCAAGAAAAGATGGAAAATGCTATGAAAGATCTTGAAAAAACCCTTGACCTGGACTCTTTTGGACATGTATCCTTCAAGCTGTCTCAACAATCAGAAATTGGCACATCCTCTACTGGAACTTCTCAACAGTCTCCTTAGGAAGCCAACATGCCAGCTACAGGGTCTTCCAAAGGCAAAGAAATAGAGGCCACAGAGCAGCCTATAGTGACAAATTAGCCTGCAATGTCCAGAGAACAAAGTCAAGTGCAAATTCCTCCAGCCCAAACTAAAGCAGCAGAAGTTCCAGCATTGCGAACTCCTCTAAATGAGGAAAGAAACAAAAAGAGGGACAGAGAAACCATCACACCTATCAGTGGACCAACAGGACAACCTGGAGCAAAGAGACAAAGATTGAATCCTCTGTCAGAAGAGGAAATAATTGAAGAAACTATAGATAGTCATAGAGAATAAAGAGCTAGCCAACAAACTCCATCATTGGCAGTAACCTCAACTAGCTCACGAAGGCAAGAGCTCGAAAGATAGCACAGTTTAGAAGTATCTTCCACTAGGCCACAAAGCAAACAGGCCTTAGACATTAAGAAGACTTTCACAGAGATAAAGGCTAGGAATGACCCAATAAGGCTTCAAATTTACGGTCAATATCTGAAAATGGCCCCCACAAACCAGCAGAGATTAATGTCAGCCTATGACATTAAAGAAGGTAAAATGATACTGAGTTATTTTAAGCCAAAGGTGCAGCAACCCTAGTTAGCCGCAGACTATATCAGAACAAACTTGGAGGTCCTGGCCAAAGATATTCATCCTATGGACCAAATTGAGCTTCATAAGCAGACTAGGGAAATGGTTTATTCCACACTGACTGACAAAGCAATGCTGGCCCACAAATTGCAAAATTATTCGGACAACACAACAGCTCAATTACATTTGGACAGAGTTTCTTCTCTGGCCAAGGATAACAAGATCAAATCATTGGAAGAGATCATCATTGGATTAGGACATGATCCCAAAGATGCTAAAGGTATACAGGAACTAATCAAGAAAAAGGAAGAGGACATTGCTGCCTTAAGAAAACAGCTGAAACTGCCTCCTTCAAGGCATCCACAAACTGCAGAAGTTATACAATAGAAATCCAAAGAAGACATGATTGACTTGCTCTTAAAGTTCAATGGAAGATTAAATAATACAGAGCAGGCATTGCAAAAAGCACTGAAGGAAAATCAGGAAGAGTCGACCTCTCAGCCTCCTGACATAACCCCCATAATCTCAACTGCAGTTCCCTCTACACTTTGAACAGCATTAGCTCCAAATGTATCAGCAGTCACAATAGAGGTAATTACAGGTGCAATTGCAACAGGTACATCAACAACAGGTACAACATCAGCTAGCAGTACTAGTATGAGTACATAAGAATTGATAAAAGCCATGGAGGAATTGAGATTACAGGTTACAAAGTTGAAACAAGTGAAAGAGTAATTGGCTAAGGCAGATAAGAATTATGACATCTCCAAAATAAGTGTTGTGGAGAAAACTAAAGAGATTAAAGCCTTAGAAAGTAAAGTAAAAACATTAGAACAAGAGCTTACCTTTGATAAACCTTTGACAGAAATCAGGAAAATCCTTTGGGCTAATATCATTCAATCTATAAATGAAATATGGTCGTCAATCCAAGTAATCTATGAGCAGCTAGACTTGGAGAAAACAGCCCATTGAGCAATTCAGCAGACAAGAGCAAAGTTGGGTAAAATGCAAGAAGAAGCCAACAGGCTCATCAATTGTTTGAATAAGAAAACAAAGAACAGTTAGAAGTACTTGGCATCTCAGACATGACAGACACCATTTTGGAAATAAGAGTTCTGACCAAGAGAACTTTAATGCAAAACTTAGATAGAAGATGCCAAGACATGCAAGTAGAAATCAATTCCTTTATGGAGAAATTCACAGTTTTGTAGAGTAAAGGGCCACCAAGTCCTTTGGTCCTTAATGAAAAATTGATGAAACACATTGACTATGTAGATAAATTGAACAAGTATGCTGGTAATCAAGCTAGCCCATCATCAAGTGCATCAGGAGTGAAAGCACTTCCCACAGGCCGAGTTCTTTATGACAGCATAGAGAACTTATTTTACATTGAGCATGAGGTAAAACACCTATTCACCATCCAACCTAACTTCTTCAAATATACAGAGACTGATGAAACTCTAATAAAACTTCAGAGGCACAAATTGCCAGAGCAGAAATGGTGGGAATATATGTTAGAAATTTTGTAAAGTTACCTTTAGTAAAATGTAAATTTTGGGCTTTTTACCTTGTTGAGATAAACAGAGATGAATAAAGGTGAACAGTGATCAAAACAGGTCGAAGATTATCAGAGCAGGTAAAGAGTATCAGTCAAATAGGGCATCCAGCACGAAGTTACAGCAGCACGCCAAATAAAACGGCATGCTGCCAGCACACCCAGCACAAATAGGAAGAGAAAAACAATTGTTTTCTTTTCTCCTATCTTCGAGACTAGTTGTCTCTATTTTCTTGTAAAAATGATGTGTCATCGCTAGAATATATCTCACTCTATTATGAGATATTTTGTGTAAAATATTTTGTATAAATACTCCCTCAATTGGAGTATTAGCTTGGATTCATATACATTGCTGTAATACTAGTTTTTTGGAATAAAGTGTTGCTTGGATCAAATTTTCGCATGGCTTGCTGGACAAAGAATTAATGCAAGGGACTTTTCACAGATTTCTTGAAGCAAACACTGGATCAATAAGTCCTCTATACCTTATGTTTTAAAGTTTTCATTGTTTATTATATCATCTCTGTTTCACATATGAATGATAAACAAAAAAGAGTAATTCAGAATATGCTTTATTGCACTCTGTTTTCAAAAGTTATCATTTTCTATGTTTTCTTCTGAATTAAAATAAACAGTGAAATCTTAATTGCTCCTATTTTCTAGTTCTGTCACTTTGATTATGTACTAAAGAATACTTACTTCTCTTTATTAGTAATCATCCAAGTTCCCTCTTGAAATAGGTTGAAGGATTCTTAATTGCCCTTCACCTATTTTGAAACCCAGTCCATCTATTCCAAGTCTTTATTTGTTCCCTGTTTGACCATCTTGCCTTGTGAAACCATTTGTTGTTAAGAAACCAAGTCCAGTTAAGCCATCTTACTTGACTCCATTAGCCCAATGGCCTGAACTACTGAGTCTTATCCCTTTGCTATCTAATCTCACCACCCAAATTCAAACAAACCCCTAAACTTCACAACTAGCCTAATATCTTTAAAAAACAAAGCTAAAACATAAAGAGAGAGCCCTCTCTGGATGTAGATTGGCTAGAATCTGTATCTAAAAGATTGGTTAGTGGTTACCTCGACCTCCTTTCCCTTTCTTACAACTTTTTGGAAAACCCGAGTGATAACATAGTGGCGACTCCACTAGGGACCTGAATAATTTATCTGTTACTATTGTCTACTTTCTAAGCTACAGAAGGAGCCTAAAGCTAGCCAGGTAGCCTTTGAAATGCTCTTTCTTTGCAACTGCAGAAGTAAATGAATGCTACTTCAATCTATCTCCGGTCTAGCTTATAGATTGGACATTTGGTTTCACATACTTGATCAGTTCCTCTTGTCAAATAAAGTCTTTGAGAAAGTTCAACACCCATATCTAAAAGCTTCTTAAAGAAATTGTTGAAGTTGTATTGTCATACCATTTATTGAAAAACTTAAAAATATACTTAGAAACTTGGCTTCAGAAAGGATTCATTACACCAGATCTAATCCTGATCCAAATCCACCACCTGTGTTTGAAAACCCTAATCTGATTCCTAGGATTCTTAGAAGGCAAGAGAGCCAAGACAGTTCTGCTAGTTCTCGGCCTCTATATAGATCAAGATCTTGTCCAGTGAAGTGGGTTTACCTTGAGGATGAACCTGTTGATGAGTGGTTTAAAAACCATTTATTTGTTACCTTTTCAGAATCTGAGTTAGCCCACATAGTTCATGATCCCGTATTTCTTGAAGATTTATAGCTTGAAGTCGTAACTTCACATCTTGATAGACATCTGCACAATTCCATTCAATCTGAGCTTACCTCTGAAGGAACACCAAACCATTCTGCGATCACTACTGCTCCTCCAAGTCCATCATCAACACCTTAGACTTCCCAACCTCAAGCTACACCTTCCACCCCTCCATCCACAACTCACATTCCCATTGTCATCTCTACCACACCAGCTGCCTCATCTATCCCTACAACATGGCAAACAGGTATTCTCCTCTGAATTTACCTGCCAACCCAGGAGCTATGCCCCAAGACTATCAGAGTAAGATTACCCCTTTTGATGGCTCTGGCACTTACACTGCTCAACAACATACCAAGAAGATGACAAACTATTCTGAAATATATGAAGTTGATGTTGATGATGTTAGAATGAGAGTATTTGTTCAAAGTTTGACTGGAGATGTTAGAACTTGGTTTAGAGCCCTTCCTGCAAACAGTATAAATGACCTACAAGCTCTTTATTAAACATTCTTAAATAGGTGGGAAAATAAGAAGGATCCTCTCCACATTTTATCAAAATATGACTGCCTGAAAAGAGGCACCCAAGAAACTATGCAAGATTATTGTACTAGGTTTAACAATGTTTACCAAGCTATTCCTCAAAATTTTAGACCTCCTCCAAATTTGGTATTAATCAAATTCCCTGATGGATTTGATTCTCATATGGCATACCAACTTAGGGAAAGAGCTCCTCGTACCTTAGAAGAGATGCAAAGTATAGCTGTCAGCATTGAGGCCAACCTGGTATCTAAACGAGCCACAGCCACAGCTAAAAGGAGGATACCTTTTAAAGAGGAACCTTCTGCCTTTGAACATAAATTAAATGAAATTATTAAAGGAATGGACAGGCTTGGTGATAGAGTAGAAAAAATTGAGACAAAATCCACATGGGAGGGTCAACCAAGCAATACAGGTAGAAATCCAAATTTCAGGAAGAACCAAAATCCTAATACTGGAAAGACTAGACCTGACCAAAACATTAGGCCCCTATTATAGGAAAATTATGATGAAGCCTCAACTTCCGATGAACCAACAGAAGACACTCAAATCAATTTGATGGGACTTAACAATGAACAACAAGTGTTCTTGACCCAAGAGGATCAGGAAGCTCACATGCTTGAACAATTCCAAACTAAGTCAGGTGAATCATTTGACTTCAGGGAGGGATATGATATAGCTATTTATGAAGTCCACAAACAATACAATCTGAGGAGCAGAAGAATATATGTTCCTGAAACCAACAAACAGAAAGATACAAAACAATCCAACAAAGGTAAGAGTAATACCATCCTTGTACATATTCTTTCCAGAAATAATCATAATCCAAATAACCTAATTTGAGGATGTATCCGATAATCAACCACAAAAAAAACAATCTTCCACTTCTATTCCTCCCAAAGGAAACGCAGAAGAACCTCCAGAAGTTGATTTGGAAATGACTTTAGCCCATAACCCCATTCCTAAAAAGGAAAGAGATACAGAAAATATAATAGAAAAAGAGAATCCCATTGTCCGAAATGCAAGAACTCAAACTGAAAAACCTTTTAATCTTGAGGCTGAAGTAGGCAAATTAAAAATAGTTGTTCCATTGTCAGAATTAGCTAAACATGATGTATACAGAGGTCATATCAGTAGATCACTACAAATTTCTGTCAATGAAGATTCAGTAAATGTTTTTGACGACCAACCTGAATTGATTTTTGGCCCTGAGGTAAATGGAAAATCAATAGATGGATGAGTCTCTCCTTTCTATGTAAATTTAAACATACATGATAAAATACTTCATAATCCCATGTTTGATTCTGGTGCTTCCCATAACTTAATGCCTAAATCTGTGATGGAGAAACTAGACCTAGACATCACCAGGTTGTATAAATATCTTTTCTCTTTTGATTCAAGTCAAGTCAGATGTCTAGGATTGATCAAAGATTTATGTGTATCTTTAGTGCAATATCCTACCAAAACCATCTTAATGGACATAGTAATAGCTGATATCCCACCAAAGTATGGTATGTTACTGTCTAGATCTTGGGGTGCAAAGATTCAAGGATCTCTACAGTTGGACATGTCTTATGCTACTATTTCAATATTTGGTCAACCCAAGAAACTGTACAGAGAAACTTTAATGAAATATGTGGTGAGTAGCCAGGAGAGACCTCAAAATTTCCCTATCTACTCCATTCACTCTAATATGGATTCTTTCATCCCTTACAATGTTGAAATTCATCCTTTGAATGAAGTCAAGGTTTTAGCAATTGAACAAGAAGAAATTACAAATAAAAAGTCTAGTGTTCAAATTCAAGAAATTTCTGAGAACAATGATATATCAGATACTCAAAAGGAACCAGAAGAAACTAAAAAACCAGATCTTCCTATTAAACAAATCCTTGAGACTCCTAATACTAATTATGAACATGAGATCCTTTGGTACTTAGAATTTGATGGTTCAGTTAAAAATTTAGGAGCAGGAGTAGGAATTTGGGTGCACAATCTTGAGAATGATCATGCTAAAGACCATGCCTACAGATTAAACTTTAAATGCACTAATAATATGGTTGAATACGAAGCTTTGTTGTTAGGTTTTAAACTGGTCAAAATTTTAGAGGCCATTAAGGTATCAGTCCTACAAGATTCTGATTTAATCATTCAACAAATAAAAGGAAATTTTCTCACAAACAATCCCAGATTAATATCTTACAGAGGAACAGTGATTGAGATTCTCAATACATTTTTAAAAACTCAGCTGGCTAAAATCCCAAGAAAACATAATTTGCATGCTCATAGTCTGGCAATGTTTGCTAGCACCTGTAAACTACCATTTGAGCCCAATCATCATTTCACAGATGAAATTAGACAAAGGCCATCTATACCTGACAATGTAAAGAACTGGCAAGTGTTTGACAATGATATTCAAAGTAACAACTTCTTAACACTAGAGGAAGATTTTTCTAGCACTAATATAGATATAGATACAGTTACTGAATTTGATCAAACAAATCAAATAAAAACAAACATTTCAATAGAAAATGCAACTCAAATGCTTCACCCAACAATATTTACCAATAAAAAAATGCAGAATCTCAAAGAAATGGACATTGATGAAATTATTGAAGGTGAATCTGAAGTCATTAATTTGAAAGATAATGAGTTGCCTAAAGGGTTAGCTTCTTTGGAAGATCTCTTTGATTTTAATGATATCCCGAGGAAATCCAAGATGAAACCTCTATAAGCTGATATTGAAGACTATAACTTGGGAACTGAAGAAAATCCGAAAATGGTAAAATTATCCAAATCTTTGCCTCCTGAAAAAAACTCAAATATGTTGACTTAATGAGAGAATTTCAAGATGTATTTCCCTGGAACTATGAACACTTGAAATCATATGATACCTCTATAATTCAACATACAATCCCTTTAAAGGAAAATCAAAAACCTTTCAAACAAAAGATCAAAAGGATTAACCTTGTATTGCTTCCTTTAATTGAAAAAGAAATCAAAAGAATGTATGAAGCAAGGATAATTGCTCCTATCAGATTTTTAGAGTGGGTTTCTAATTTAGTACCTACTAGGAAGAAAATTGGAGAAATTAGGCTTTGTGTTGATTTAAGGAATATAAACAAGGTTTCTTTGAAGGACAATTACCCTTTACCTAAGATGGATCACATTTTACAAAGGATAGTAGGTGCTTTTAGGATCTCACTTTTGAATGGGTTCTCAGGCTATAACCAGATTTTGGTTTATCTTGATGACCAGGAAAAAACTGCTTTTACAACACCATGGGGAACATTCAAATATGAAAAATGCCATTTGGACTTAAGAATGCAGGGGAAAATTTTCAACGTGCAATGGACATAGCTTTTGCAAAATAAATTCATGATTTCTTGGTCATATATCTAGATGACCTGACAAGATTTTCTAAATCAGATCAGCAACATTTAGATCATCTGAAACAAGTATTTTTAAAATGCAGACAATATGACATTTTTTTAAATTTTAAAAAATCCCGATTTGGTTTACAAGAAGGAAAACTCTTGGGCCATATCATCTCCAAAGATAGCATTAGAATTGATCCTACTAGAGTTGAGGCCATTCTGCAAATACCCCACCCTAGAAATGTCAAAGAACTTCAAGCTTTCCTAGGAAAGATTAACTTTTTGAGAAGATTTATATCTAATTTAGCTAAATTAATCAAATTGCTGAATAATATGTTGAAAAAGGATGCAAAAGTTAAATGGACAATAGAAGCCAAACAAGCGTTTGAAGAAATTAAAATGGCTTTGACCAAAACACCAGTCCTAACAAGTCCAAAGTCTGATAGAGACTTCATAATATTTTCGTTTGCATCAGAACACACCATTGTTGCTGTTTTACTGCAAAAAGATGATGAAGGATGTGAGAAACCCATAGCCTTTTTCAGTAAAGCACAAAGAGATGCACCATTAAAGTACAAAATCATGGAAAAACAAGCCTTTTCACTTGTGAAAGCTATTAAAGACTTTAGTGTTATAGCTCTGATACCACTTGTTATAGATCTAACTCGGAAATATTATAGATCTGATATGAAAATATAAGATAATGCGAATAAACCCAGAAATAATAGGAAATGACTCTTTATTGATCAAACCCTTAAGGTTGGGCAACACCGTACATTCACTCCTTAAGGAAGGAGAACACTTCACAAGCCATATGCCTGTTCATACAATAATCCTTGACACAATTCCTTGACCTCCTTCACGTAGAGTCTCTAGCCTCTATATAGGCGTCATACATACAATACCATGGATCATTACCATGGTTCCCTCATACCCTCAAACTAATACCATGGGCCCATTACATTATTACTAACTACTTGTGGTCCCTTACATGATATGGGTTAACCACCTTATTTATTACTATGACCCATCCCATTATTACATTATTACATTGGGTACCTCCCTTTGTACCCCAATTATCCCCCCTAGGTATATAACATTCTACCCCCCTTAGCATGTTTCATCCCCGAAACATGGGAAAAACACAAATAATAAGATCTACTCAAAAGAGTAGTCCACTAGTACCATGCACATGCATCTAGCCATCCAAGAGAAAGGTGAACCCTCGATCTCGTTGGTGCCTCGCTCGCTTGAGATGGAAGTTGACCATGGCATCTCTTCTGTGTTGATGTGTAGTAGGTGGATCGTCGCTCCTCGCTATCCGTCATACTGGGGTTGTTATCCTTGTGGCTAATTGGTTGCCATCTTGTTGGTTGTTTTCTTGCGAGGTGATGTGGGTGATGATATGTTGAATTTTTAACCCACTGTGTCTTTTTCTTTAATTCACCCTGCTGTGGTGCTTGTTGTGGTGTCTTCTTTTCCAATATGACTTCAACCACTGAACCCTCATCAGATGTGTCAACACCTGTTACCTTTTCAGCTTCAGCCTCTATTTGTGTTTGATTGTCGACCATCAACTGCTCATCATCTGATATGTCAGTCCCTAGAACATCTTTTGCGTCAACCTCCGTGGACTCTACCTGTTTATTGATGGAAATATCATGTAATGTAATTTTATTCTTTTTATACCAGAGCTTCAGGAATTTCTTCTGCACATTAATATTTATAGTACCCACTGATTCCATCCATGGGTATCCCAAAACAACATCCATATTATCTGTCTCTGAAGTATAAAAATCACTATGCAACACATACTTATCCATAGAAATCTTCAAATCCTTATACACTTGGACATCCTCATCATCCACCTGTGTGTTTTCAATGTTTTTTGCGGGAACTTGCAATTTTTTTGCCAAATTAACATTAATGAAATTATGCTTGCAACTAGGATTTATAGACACAATGATTTTCTCCTTCTGAATCAATCCATGAACCTGCAATAAGGAGATACCAGTAGAAAATAACCCTTTAGGTTCATTGGTTTCCTTCTTTAAAATAAAATCTTTGCTAAGTTGTGTGTCTATTTGTGTGAGCTTATCCACAAGATTAGCTTTACGGTCAAAGTGGTCCATAAGAGCTTTTGTGAATGTGTCACAAGTCAAGGGCCTTTGATAGCAATGTTGATACCATTGCCACCATTACCACCATTGTCGTCTTTCATTGTCCAAGTACAGTTTTCCCACACTCAACTGAGTCTCATCATCCATGATGTAATGCAATCTAAAAAATTTCTCCATTTGTGCTATCCATTTGGCTGGATGAGAGCCATCAAAATTATACAAGTCCCTCAAATTCTGACCTAGGGCCGCCATCACAAAAAAAATTGGCGAAAATTTGAAATGGTCACAATTCTGTCAATATTGCTTAGAATCCCTATTATGACCTATTTTTGGAAATGGAACAACCATTCTGCATCTACCCATATGATAGAAATCTTGATCCAGGCACTAGAATTTCATATCTGCGCTACAAATCTCCTGTCGTCCCCCAAAATTTCTGCAAAAATAACTGATTTTAAATCATCGAGATCTCCCTCATTCGAACTCCGATTCAACTGATTTGTTTTTTGAAATTGGTTATTTTTTCACAAAGAATCCAGATCTACAATTAGATTTTTTATTTCTTGCACCAGGACGTCCAGATCTGCGTCGCAAGCTCATTGCCCTGAAAAATTGTCTGCAACCCCACTAATTTTTAGATCAGCGATATCTCCTTCATCCGGACTCCGATTCAACCATTTTTTTTTTGAAATCGGGTATTTTTTCACATAGAATCTAGATCTATAATTAGATTTTTCAGATCTTGCACCAAAACGTACAGATCTGATCTGCAAACTCATCGCCCCCAAAATCCTGCAAAAAATTAAAAAAAAATTCTCCACTGTTTTGCCCAAGAAAGTGCTATGATACCACTTGTTATAGATCTGATCTGAAATTATATGAGAATAGAAATAACCCAAGAACAACAAGATCTAAATATAGATAGAAATGATTCACTTTACTGATATCAAAACCCTTAAAGTAGGGCAACACCATACATTCAC
>APFE031653370.1:0-21529 GCA_000404065.3 Pinus taeda
CTTAAGTTCGCACAGCATTATTATTTAATGACCTTGCTTGGGTTACACAGTATTGTGTATACGCATAATGCTTGGTCCACACAGCACTTATGCCGTGTCTCTTTGTTTACACAGTGTTACAGCTATGCCATATCTCTGTGATTTATACAGTGGTTTAGATATGCTATATTTCTATGTCTATTCAGCATTTTGGTTTATATATAAGCGCGGGTTTTTGCGCTGGTTCAAGACTATGCTTTCATTAGGATGAGGTGTTTCTCTAACATTTCCATAATTCCTAGCTTGGCTCCATTCCGTAGCCGAGACTCTGACTATTTTATTTCCTTCCTAATAATTAATAAACTACTGCGGTCTCTCCTACCGCCAAACCGCCCCTTAGGGTCTGGTTTTACCATGGAAAGTTATATCCAACAACCAGATTTTATTGCAGATGAAAAATGACACTGATACAACATTAATCTTTTATAACGACTACCATTAATCAATGGAAAGAACACAGATTTAGTCTGTTCACCTTCAGTATCTGCTCTTCATTCTATAACTCGGTTAGAAAGTGCATACCTGGGTAGCCTGCTATCGATATTCCTACTTCCAGAAGTCACCTGCAACTGGTTTTCTCTTATCCTCCCAACCTTGAGATCCACTTGCGTTGGATTCTCCCCCCGAGTCGTCTTGCAGGCTTGCAGCCCTCAACAAGACTCATGCACTACCGTGCTAGGTTATCTGGTCACTACCAGACTTAACCTCTTTTCTCACTCTGCTTTTTCTCTCAGGAATTCTTCTCTCTGTCTGTTCATCAACAGCCCAGAGGTTTTCCTCCCAGGACTTTTCCTTGGGTGAGAAGCAGTTACTTCAGTTTCATAACTGATTTTATTTTCTTTTAATAGAAAATCCTCCTCCAGGAGGTTGCCAGCATTTCATGAATATACACATGTAAAAATAATCTGATATATTCATTTCATAATTAAATAATGTCATTTAGTGATAACAAGTCACCACTCATACAATTTTTACCTCAGTAAATGTTCCAGAATTACAAGTTACCGGGGTCATTACATCTCCCCCCCCTGGGATTGGACATCGTCCTGATGTCTATTCCCATTAAATAAATTTGGGTAAGCTTTTCTAATGAGTTCCTCGTCCTCCCATGTAGCCTCCTCAGGCCCATAGTGCTGCCACAACACTTTAACTTGGGTAATAACTTGTTTCCGCAGCCGCACTTCTCTCCGGTCGAGAATGCTCTGAGGTTCGACTAGGACCTCGCCTTCCGGTTCGACCTGCAGACAACCATACCTTTAATTAGTTTCCTATTGAGTTTAGCTGCATAATCAAAACAACCGGATCAATTCTTACCCGCACATCTTGCCATCGAATAACATGTTTAGGGTCATCTACATATTTCTTTAGGACATAAACATGAAACACATTGTGAATCCTGATATGACTTGGCAGGGCGAGTTGGTAGGCCACTGGCCCCACTCTGGCCAAGATCTGAAAAGGTCCAAAATATCGAGGTGCCATTTTGGCACACCCACTCCACTGCAGTGTGCTCCTTCTAGTTTGAATCCTCACAAACACATGGTCACCAACCTTATACTCTGTGAATCTTCTTTTCCTGTCCGCAAAGCTTTTCTGTCTGTCTTATGCAGCCTTTAAGTTTGCACGCACTCCTTTCACCATATCCTCCATGTCTTTAAGCATTTCTGGACCCAAACTCAACTTGTCCTCAGGCCCACCCCAACTTGAGGGGGTGTGGCACTTTCGTCCATACAGGACTTCAAAAGGACTTAGCTAGGTTGAAGTGTGATAACCATTGTTATATGCAAATTCGACCAGATGTAAATACTCTTCCCATTGACCTGGTTTCAGCATCACATACGCCCTCAACATGTCTTCCAACACTTGATTAACTCGCTCAGTTTGACCATCGGTCTGCGGGTGGTAGGCCGTGCTAAAGTTCAGCTGAGTACCCAACTCAGCAAATAGTGTCCTCCAAAAAGTGGAAGTGAATTTCACATCTCGATCCGATATGATTACCTTTGGCAGCCCATGCAATTGGAACACATTTTGCATAAAGAGGTGAGCAATTTGTACCGCCTTGTAAGTGGACTGCGCAGGTATAAAGTGTGCTGCTTTACTCAATTTATCAACCACTACCATGATAGAGTCATTGCCCTTCTTTGTTCGTGGCAACCCAGTTATGAAATCCATGGAAATGTTTTCCCATTTCCACTCCGGAATAGGCAAGGGCTGTAGCAGTCCGGCTGGATGCTGATGTTCTGCCTTAATTTGCTGGAATTCTAAACACCGTGCGAGGTACTCAATTACCTGTTTCTTCATTCCTGGCCAATAATACTCCTTCTTGAGTGCCGTGACCATCTTTTGGTACCCTGGGTGGCCAGTGTAGTGGCTGATATGGAACTCATCTAAAATCAGCCTTTTAAGGTCATTTGAATCAGGCACATACAATTTCTTATTGAAGCACAGCATTCCATCGTTATCTAGTGTATATCCTTGCTGTAATCTTTCCTTTACAGCTTGTTGTACCTGCTATTTTAAGTGCTGGTATTCAGAATCGTGACTTGCTGCTGTTTTTATTTGTTCAACCAGCGAAGTCCGCCACTTGCTGACTGATAGTTCACATAAACAATGAACCTTCCGACTTAGCGCATCAGCCACTCGATTTTCTTTTCCCTTTAAATGCTTTATTTCGAAATCAAACCCACTCAGGAAATCTGCCCAACTGCCTTGTCTTGCATTCAAGGTAGGTTGGCTGAAATAATGGGTCAAACTGTGATGATCAGTTAACAACAGGAATTTCCTCCCTAGGAGGTAATGTCTCCACATTTTCAGCGCATGAATAACAGCTGTTAATTCCAGATCATAAGCAGAGTATCTCTGCTCATGCTCCTTTAGCTTCCTTGATTCGTAAGCTATTACCTTTCCCTCCTGCATTAGTACTCCTCCCACACCCTCCTTACTGGCATCGGTGCACACCATGTAATCCTTATTAGGATCAGCTATACTCAGGATGGGTGCAGTGGTGAGTAAGTGCTTCAAGCGGTCAAAGCTCTGCTGACATTCTGATGTCCACTTAAATATCTTCCCCTTTTTCTGCAATGAGGTGATAGGATAGGTTATCCTAGAAAAGCCTTCCACAAACCTCCGGTAATAGCCAGCTAACCCCATAAAGGATCTGATATCAGCAACATCTTTGGGTATGGGCCACTCCATAATAGTTTTTATTTTCTCGGGGTCCACTGCAATTCCTTCTTTAGTTATCACGTGGCCCAAATACTGGATTTCCTCCTTGAAGAAATCACATTTACTGAACTTAGCGTATAGCTGGTGTTCTCGAAGAGTTTGTAACACCATCCTCAGGTGTTTCTCATGTTCCTCTTGAGAACGAGAGTATATCAGAATATCATCAATAAATATCAGCACAAACTTGTCCAAAAACTGGTGGAACACGCTGTTCATCATGCACATAAAGGTAGCAGGTGCATTGGTCAAACCGAAAGGTAGCACTACAAATTCGTAGTGCCCATAGCGTGTCCTGAAGGCGGTTTTAGCGATGTCCTCATCTTTAATCCTGATCTGATGATAACCAGATCGCAGATCGATCTTGGAAAATACTTTTGCCCCTTTCACTTGATCAAAGAGTTCATCTATCCTGGGTAAGGGATACTTGTTTTTGACCGTGAGCTTATTCAGCTGTCGATAGTCTATACACATACGTAGGGTGCCATCTTTCTTTTTCACAAATAATACTGGAGCT
This sequence comes from Pinus taeda, assembly GCA_000404065.3. Classification (NCBI taxonomy): domain Eukaryota; kingdom Viridiplantae; phylum Streptophyta; class Pinopsida; order Pinales; family Pinaceae; genus Pinus; species Pinus taeda. Next base: position 3,779 of record APFE031653370.1, read on the forward strand.
CCCCATGGTGATACACTGGGACGTATGTACTGTTTATCCAACAGCTCTTGTAGTTGCATTTTCAACTTTGTTAACTCTGGTACGCTCATCCGGTATGGTGCCCGTGATACTGGTGCTGCTCCCGGTATTAATTCTATAGTAAAGTCTATGTCCCTCTTTGGGGGCAGCCCTGGTACCTCTTCAGGAAAAACATCTACGAATTCCTGCACCACCGGGATATTGCCTAATGCAGACATCTTATCTTTCTGGTTTGCATAACCAACTTGAATAGCGTAGATCTGACATTTCTTTCTAAGGCACTTAGCTAACTGAGAAGCTGTGATAGGCCGAATCTGGACAGGGTGTTTAATCCCCTGCAATTCTTGTTGCTGCCCCAAATCATCCTTGTAATAAATGGTTTTGGTTTTGCAATTTACTAGGGACCAATGCTTTTCTAGCCAATCCATGCCAATCAGGATGTCATAAGATCCTAATGGAAGTACATTCAGGTCTGCTGTTATTGGCTGTCCAGCTATGCTTAAGGAACAATTATTAATTTTAGCTAGAACCCGTCTCTTGGCACCCGTAGCTAATTGTACCAACCATGGGTTTTTGAACCTTTCCGAAGATAGCTTACAATGTTCCACTACTTTTGGGCTAACGTAACTTAAGGTAGCTCCTGGATCAATAAGAACAGCTATAGAAAGGTTTGAAATCTTACCTTCAAACTCCACCATAGTCGGTTGGTATTCCGCTTGCCGGTCCTCCAAGGCTGCGTTAATTCTTGGTACGCTGCGTGCCACATCCCCAACGGTTGAGGCTTCGTGGATCTGAGATATTTGGTCGACTCCTTTACGCTGCGGGCAGTTTTTAACATAATGCGGTCCTCCACATCCCCAACACTGGACTGGAGGTCTGGTTCCTTCGATCTCTGATCTGGCAGGCGGTTCACTAACTCTGCTTTCACTTGGCTTGGCCCGGAAGGTACCCTTGGTTGTATTTCTGTTAAACTACCCCTTTCCAGCACTCTTACCACCATTTCCACGACTTCCTTTGTTATTACCAGCAACTCTGTTGCTTTTTCTGTCATTCCATCTTTTGCTTGAAATATCTCCTTTTTGTTTGTTCTGCTGGTAACAAATTCTTGCCTTACGAATTGCCTCGTCCATGGTTCGGGGATTGTCAAACTCTATTTGTTCCCTTATATAGGCTGGTAGACTGCTCACAAATCTCTGTACTTTGGCCTTTTCTTCTTTGATATATGGCACATAGCGAAGCAGGGAAGTGAAGCGGTTAATGAATTCGTCCATGGACTGCTGCCCCAGTCTTAAATCATGGAATTCTCGTGCCTTCTCGTCATAAAAACGCTCGGTTAGATATCTTTCCTTAAAGTATTTCTGGAATTTTTCCCAAGTGATGTTCTGCTCACTCACTCCTTTTACAATTTTAATCTCTTCCCACCACAAGGTTGCTTTACCCTGTAGCTGGAAAATGGCCAGCCGCGCCTTCAGATTTTGGTCATATTCATACAATTGAAAATACTTGTTAATGTTTATTAACCAAGCCTCTGCCGCTTCTTCCTGCTCTCCATCAAAAAGTGGAGGTTTGATTTTCCGGAACTCTCCCTGTAATTCCATTTTCTGTCTCTTTGAGGTCTGCTGCTCTAGTACATTGTCAGAATGGTCTTCCTTCTCCTCTGAAATCTCAGGTGCGTAATCCCGCTCTTCAGTTCCCCTTTGCTGTTCCGCACTGGGATTGGCTAATGGTGGATTTTGTTTATTTGACAGACTCCTTAATATTCTTTCTTGCTCCTCTGTTAATCGGGCGTTGTCTTCTCGCAGACGCGCCATCTCACTTTTCAGCTCTTGAACAGTCTGTAATATCGCTAGATTGGTACTGCGTGTCTCAGCACCAAGCTGTATCCACAACTCTGGGTTTTCCTGAGGGACGCTGCCTGCTCCCTGCATTTCCTCCATCTTACTTGTTGACTGCTAGCAGATTGTTGTTTCTGTATGGATTTCCTAATTGATAAACAAGCAATCAATTTAGTTACCTTTGTTACTTCCTCATATATGCACTATATAATTTTTTTGTTTTACAGATGGGCTTCACTACTCCAGAGGCCACAGTTTTGAAACCTGGCTCTGATACCACATTGTCACGACCTTTTTAACACATTATATAAAAATAGTAAAAATTAAAAAAGTTTATGGTAATGGTGGTCAACTCATGAACCCACCCCTCTAACTGTTAAGGAACATAACCTAGTTATGAACTAAGCTTAAGCGCTGCATACATATATCTAACCTTTAATATATGCCTACCCCACCGAGTTGGTGTTAACACCTGCGCATATACCATGGACGTTGGCAACCTTGGTGTTATGTTAACCTTAATTGTTTGACCCAACACGCATAATTCAATTACGCCAGATGGTGAATGGAGATCATCCCAGCTCATCCCCTCCGTAGCCAAGTGGCAAGTGATCACGTGAACCCATGTGGTTGACCCACTGTGGTTTCCGCGCCAGGTTTTCCCGCTTTGATGGACGATGGAGCTCTTTCGAACCCATCGTGTGGCTCAGATCTGCTCGAGGGTTCAACAGCCAATACATAATGTGTCGGGTTCTTCGGATCAGCTCATTTGTTCACTACGCCTCAGCCGAGCGCTCCCTCAGCTTGTCAAACCCTTCTGCATCACCTGTCGTTCGGGTATTAATCTCTGGCATTCCGCACCTGGTATTTCTTTACAGTCTTACATTACAACCCTTTAAGTTATTTGGTTTTCGACTGTTCTGGTTTACATATTGTGATTTCTCAATGTGCAGGTGGGTCGGCCGGTTGCAGTCTCCTTCTGCCGCAGGGTTTTGTCACCTTCACTCCACAGGTATGCTCATTTCCTTCTTGTGGTTCCTGCGTTGGAAATCGAAGTGTATTTGAGAAATGGAATGCTTGTTCTCTAGTCTGAGGCGTGGCTCGTGACCCTTTTCCTTCATGTCTCAGGTCGGCTTAATGTTTCTAGAACCCTGGTTACTTTTGCAGACGGCCTCCTTTTGCCGGGACCTGTACTGCGTTGACAGTCAGGGTTTAGCTAGGGTTTAGTCATGGCTTTCATGCCGTCCATACGATGTATATTTGGTATTGACTTTGGTCTACGGACATAATATGAATGCATTGAAGTTTGTATATTCTTTGTTAAGCTTCCTCTGAGCTATCTACAGTTTCATATAACTGCAATGATTCAGTACTGTTGTTTATCTCGTTTTGGTTATAAGAGTTCTTTAATCCTCTATAGGACCCTTAAGACTCTGTTATCAGTTTACCTTTGATTTAAATGAAAATGTTGCTCTGCGTTCATGGGATTTGTCATATATTTAATGGTCGGTTTTGGCTTGGAACTACCGGTGTTTGCTATGAAACGATTTACTGTTCCAATGATCTACCCATGAGGGTTTATGAGTCGGACATACTTTTCCATTTACAGCAAATATGATATTTTACAGGTTTAGTTTAGTCTTTACATGCATTCGAATCGTCTATACCCTTATACATTTCTTATGGTTTAATGCGGCCTTAAGGGTATGTCTTGCATTCGGTAAATGAATGTATAGGCAACCCTTCTTCCGCGTATACTGTCAATCATAACCGGGATTCGCCGGAGTCTGATATACATATATATATTCATTTAGTTCATGGTTCTGTTAATGTACTCTATTCTTTTGGTAACCTGAGGATAGCTTTCTGAAAGTTTAACCTGTGATGGCATCCTGCTAATGTGTGTTGGCTTACGCCGTGTTCATTTCTTTACCAATCTCTCATTTACAGCATCGTTTTCATGATATTTACTTGGTTCACACAGCATTATTATTTAATGACCTTGCTTGGGTTTACACAGTATTGTGTATACGCATAATGCTTGGTCCACATAGCACTTATGCCGTGTCTCTTTGTTTACACAGTGTTACAGCTATGCCATATCTCTGTGATTTATACAGTGTTACAGCTATGTCATATCTCTGTGATTTATACAGTGGTTTAGATATGCTATATTTCTATGTCTATTCAACATTTTGGTTTATATATAAGCGTGGGCTTTTGCGCTGGTTCACGACTACGCTTTCATTAGGATGAGGTGTTTGTCTAACATTTCCAGAATGCCTAGCTCGGCTCCATTCCGTAGCCGAGACTCTGACTATTTTATTTCCTTCCTAATAATTAATAAACTACTGCGGTCTCTCCTACCACCAAACCGCCCCTTAGGGTCTGGTTTTACCATGGAAAGTTATATCCAACAACCAGATTTTATTGCAGATGAAAAATGACACTGATACAACATTAATCTTTTATAACGACTACCATTAATCAATGGAAAGAACACAGATTTAGTCTGTTCACCTTCAGTATCTGCTCTTCATTCTATAAGTCGGTTAGAAAGTGCATACCTGGGTAGCCTGCTACCGATATTCCTACTTCCAGAAGTCACCTGCAACTGGTTTGCTCTTATCCTCCCAACCTTGAGATCCACTTGCGTTGGATTCTCCCCCCGAGGCGTCTTGCAGGTCTGCAGCCCTCAACAAGACTCATGCACTACCGTGCTAGGTTATCTGGTCACTACCAGACTTAACCTCTTTTCTCACTCTGCTTTTTCTCTCAGGAATTCTTCTCTCTGTCTGTTCATCAACAGCCCAGAGGTTTTCCTCCCAGGACTTTTCCTTGGGTGAGAAGCAGTTACTTCAGTTTCATAACTGATTTTATTTTCTTTTAATAGAAAATCCTCCTCGAGGAGGTTGCCAACATTTCATGAATATACACATGTAAAAATAATCTGATATATTCATTTCATAATTAAATAATGTCATTTAGTGATAACAAGTCACCACTCATACAATTTTTACCTCAGTAAATGTTCCAGAATTACAAGTTACCGGGGTCATTACATCGAGAAAGAAACAATTTTATATTTAGATTTATTTTAAATATAATTAACATTACGTATTTTAAGTATAGTTTAATTATCGGAGAAAATTAAAAATTTTAGGGTATTGAATTGTAATGTATTCAAAAACACATTTTAAAGAAAAAGAAATCATAATCTTCCCAAAATTTATATGATTATGAGGAAAAACCAAAATATATCTCAAAGGTAGATTACACCTTTTTAAGTGTACACTAATTATTCAACATTTTTTTCTTTTTTTTGGTCTATTTTAACAAAATCCAGTAAAAATTTCTTAGACTTGTAAGTCCAATGAAACTTTTTAAGGTGTTAAATTTATCTATGCATTCAAAAACACATTTTAAACCATAAGAAATCACAATCTTGCCAAAAAGTATATTGCTTTCTATTAAAAAAAAAATTCCAAAGACATCATGTAAATAAGCTATGCCTTTTGAGTGTATTTAGATTGTGCCTTTTAAGCACAATGTAGCTATTAGACATTTTTATTCTTGTTTTTTTCTAGGCAATTTTCCCTGTTAAATTTATGTGAAAACTCCTGGAGATCTCTTATAATCATAACTTTGAGCTATGTTACTTATAGAATCTGAATGCCCTCATGGCACTAAATTTATCTATGCATTTAGAACACAAAAAATTGTTGTATAATAAATGTTTTAAAATGATAAATTCATGTCATATACAAAATTTTAATGCAAAAGATTTTTCAAAACATTAAATTCATTTATACATCTAAAAACAAATTTTAAATAACAATTCACAGAAGCCTCGATTCAACAACAATTACCATCTTAAAAATAAAAATAAATAATTACACACAAACAAAAATAAATAAATAATAAAAGAACTCATGTACCCTTTTATTTTATACATTTTAAATTGTACAAATAATTTAAAAAAATAATAGTTATTAAGAGGGGGAATTATTTCATAACTTTTCTGAAGAAATAATAAAATTATAACTTTTACATTGAAATAATAAAATTATAACTTTTTATATTGATAATTCTATTGAGATCACTGTTGACATAACTAACTAAAATGAATTAATATTACATTATTATTTAAATAGTAAGTTTGTTACTACTATAACATTATAATATTTTAATAATAATAATATTTAAGACTATTATAATATGAAACATTAATGATATACATTATTATAATTAAAAATGGCCTTTACTACAACTAACTAAATGGGTTAATATCACCCATAATAAGATTATTATTTAACTTTGTAATTTATAATGACAAAAATATTACTGCTATTTTATAATGATAATAATTTAATAATATTTAATATTGTTTCCACACTTTTAATTTATAACTTATAACTTAAAAAGACAATAATTATTAAATGACATTAAAACCAATAATTATTAATGGCATTAAAAATAATAATATTATACCAATAATTGTGAACATTCTAATGGTTTTTGTTCAATTATGACCTCTGTAAGGACCAATATAGCTGTTTTTTTCCAGTCAAACCTAATCATTGGAAAATCTACCATCCCTATTTTAACATAGAACTTTGATTATTCTTTCAACATCCCTATTTTAACATAGAACTTTGATTATTCTTTCAACTTGCCCTGATAATAAACCACACTTGTTGGTTCGAAACTAAAAAATACTTCTATAAACTAAATTTAGGGACCACCTATTCTCATTAAATTAATTCAAGAGAATACCATCAATTACGAATCACAAATTCAGCTACCAGAAACTGCACAAGCTGCGATTTCAGAATCTGATTTTAAAATGTACAAATAATTAACTACTTATTAAGGGGAAAAATTATCTCATAACTTTTCGGAAGAAATAATAAAATTACAACTTTTACAGCGCTAAAAATAATTATGTGAACAAGTTTACTTTCATTGGACCACCTATTCGCATTGAATTAGCTCGGTAGAATCCCATCAATTACGAATGACAAATTCAACCACCAGAAACTGCAGATGCTGCGATTTCAGAATATGATCCACTATTTGTCTACCCATATGTCGACTTGCAATTATCGCTCACGGAAAATAAATCACCAAGTTTATACAAATATTAACCCACTCCACATGCAAATCACGTTACCCAGCAGCCAAAAACGCAACCGATGTCTATAAACTAATAATTAACACTTATCACATCCAAATCAGGATTACTCTCGAACTATACAAGAAGCAAAACTATACATTACTCTCTAGTCGCCGGGCGACCGGTTCTTAAAAGACGTCGAAGCAACCAGAAAAATTGATTAGACGTCAAGGCCATCCATGATAAATACGCATTCTTCTAGATAGTTTCAAGCATACCATGCGTTCTCATATGCAGTTTTAGGTTTTCCAAAACGCTCGTATCCAAGATGGATTTATTCGGTAATCTGGGAGATGTAATATTCTTAGCCTTAAGTTTGACATTTATAATTTAATAAGGTGAAATATTATGGTGATTAATGTATAGGAATTTATAATTATATAATTATTTACCATATTTAACGAATAAAGAAGTAGTTAGGGTTTTTGTATGGTTTGTAATTATTAATAAGTATGTTTATAGTTATATATATACCGACATCAAAGAATAGGACATTACAAGGTTTTAACGAAAGACAAATAGTTATTTTTCCATGAGTCGTAGCATCAAGAATTAGTTAGAGTTACAAATTCCGACTTTGAGCATACAGATTCTATTGGATTTACGATGGCAAGACCAACTTATACGCGGTTGTTTCCGCAAGTCTTTCAAAGTTTTTGTTAGGGTCTTAGGTCAAGTTTTTTATAATTAAAATAGGTCTTCAAATAAAAACTTTATACAGGGTTGTTTCGCCAAGTCTTTCAAAGTTTTTGTTAGGGTTTTAGGTCAAGTTTTTTATAGTTAAAATAGGTTTTCAAATAAAAAACTTTGATTATTGGTTAGTGTGTCTAGGTCAATGTTACTTTCTTCAGTATTTATGGTTATCATTATTCATCATGGTCATGTTATTTTTCCAAGTGTTGTAGGTTATGGATGAGTCAAATAATCATATAGGTCTTGGTCTAGGTCACCACTTGTAATTGTCATCATTATGTCACTTTTAAGCTTAAAAAGGGTCATGTTTATGGTCTTGAGTCCACACATAAGGGAGTTAGCATCTTAGGAGGCATATTTAATAAAGGTAAAGGTACTATTTAAGTTCATAAAGGTATTACTGCAAAACACTTCACTTTTGGTTTCAAAATGAAGGATGATGTCATGTCATGACATATGCAAAAAAGTGAATTTAACTCTTATAAGAGACCATACAAGCATTTCTTTCATTCATTCCACTGGCGTTAAGCACTAATTCACTAGCAAAGGCCATCTTCGTACAAGAAGCATCGAAGGACAATCTCAAAAGGTAATTGACACCCCTTCCAAAGCTCCACGATGCACAACCAACAACGATGTGTTTTTTACCCTTCGCTACGTTTTCACTTCTAGAGGCAAAGAATACATCTCCAGAGGTTTTATGTGGCCAATGAAGGTTCCATTAGCCTATTGACAAGTAAGTTAAATCTCTTTCCACCTCCTATCAACATTTATTTCATCTTTTCACTCGAGAAACCCTTCCACAATCCCCATGTTGTGTTTTTGGTGGGTGAGCTCCATAGTTTGGGTTGCAAGCAAATATACCTAGTACACTACCTATTATACGCTTATCCACACACAAATACACTCCCCACAACATTTCTTACCCTTCCTCCCTCATTTCCCTAACCCCTAGACCTAACCCTAGCTTCTACGCTGCATTTTTGGCAGTTTTTAGGGTTAGGACTGTGTTTAAATTTCCTACAATATCCCTACCCTCTATTTATCATTTTCCACCTCTCTAGGTTTCCTAACACACCTCCCCACCTCCCCAATTTTTCTTACCCACATATCTTATCCCTAACCCCTTCATCCCCTCACCTAAATACACTAATCCCAATCCCCTGCTCCCTCTAAAAACTCTATTTTTCCCATCTTTTACACTAGGGCTTTGCTCTTCAATTGTAAACAATGGAGGGAGGAAAGAAGCCAGACAAAAAAGGAGGTCAAGTTTCAAGGTTTGAGCCACTTGACACCAATGGATTGAGGTCTTCATCATTTTCCATACAATTTTTCCAAAATGTGGGTTGTTTATGGTTTTGTGAGCAAATTCAACAAGTAGGATATCATGCCAAGTTAACCAATCTTTTTGCCACAAACCTTACGAGTGATAAGGTCAACATTGCAAGGTTAAACTTCATCATTTCCACTGAGGCCATAGCTACAACTACAAGGATACCAAATAGTTGAGACAAATGGTTCAAACACTCAGATTTGGATGTTCTAAATTATAGATCTTTCACAAAAGTTCAGTATAAAGAGGCTCCCAAGAGTGTTTTTCCTTTAGGATTGTTGCTTGAAAAGTTTGTTACATCAATGAAGTTCATTATGAAATATTTTACATGTGAGCACAGGTTTTCAATAGTGTATAAGTATCATATCATATTATTGATACACTTCACCAATGTAAAGCCTCTCAACCTACCTCACTACCTCTACAAAAATTTAGTTAAAATGGCAAAGAAAGTGAAAAATAGAAAGGGTGATCACCAAGCTAGTCTCTACTACCATGCTTTAATTAAAATCATTGTCCTACATCAGCGTGAACAAATGAACATTGTCTTGGGAAACCTTCATGCAGTCCACATTTTTTCTGCCTTCTACTAGTCAGCCTACTAGCCACACTACACCACCAACATCATCCAAACCAAGGGAGGTTGGCTCATCTAGTAGAGTTTTACTGAAGAAGACACCTAGGGAAGAAATCACTCAGACCTACATCAAAGGGAAAAGGCTTGTGTTTTCTCCTAGAGAATAGGAAAGGGCCAAGCCTACTTCAGTTGACACGGAAGCATCTCCACATCACCATGAGACATCATTCCATGAACATATTCATGAAAAACAAGGAAAATCATTTAAGCAACTTGTCATGGAGAAGGAGGCTGAGATTAGAGGTTTGAAGGATGATTTGGCTAAAGCCAACTTCATGATTGCATTTATGCAGCAGGAAAATAGGAAACTCAAAGTGAATCAAATGCTAATGTCAAAACCTAGTATAGGTGTAGAGGATGAGCTAGGCAAAGGTAAGAAAGTCATTGGTTTAGAGGAAATAAAGGACATTGAAGTTCAAGTCAAGCCAAGGAGGCCTAGAACCAAGGGTATGAAGAGGAAAGGAGACCAAATGAGCGAGCCATCTACACCTTTGGAGCAACAAGACATTAACAAATCCATTGAACAATATTTTGAGAAAAGTAGGGAGTATTGGTTGGATAAAGTTAATTTCCACATGGAGGAGCTCCTTAAAAGGGCCAACACGGCCACCTATTTGCAAAGGCACATGGATAGACATTATTACACTAGAAATATGGTTTCCCAAATCAGAATTCAAAACTTGAAGAGAAAACTAAGGGAAACCCTAATTCAGCAAAACAAGGGGAACAAGCTTGAGTTATTTACTGAGGCTTCACTCATAGCTTAAAGAATCATTACCTAGCTCCAAGGAACAATTTCAAATGCTTCGAAAAAAATTGGATTTTTTTGAAGATTTTGGGCATTTTGGAAATTTTACACAGTCTTTGGGTAGAAAAGGTAGCGTGTCCAACGCTACGTTTTTGCTAGAGGCCTCCAAATCACGAAATTTTTTGAATTTTTGGATTCCTTATGACCTGCACATTAAATTTATGTAACCAAAGATCCATGTGAACAACCTCTTCTAGGTCAAAAAGTAAAAAAAGTACCAAGAAAACACCTTTCTGCCATGTTTTTTAGAGGCATGCTATGTTTTTGGTGTAGCTGTGGGAGAAATGGTTTTTGGAGGTCTCGAAGCAGTATTTTTTAGTGCTTGAAGATTCTATGGTGTAGTAGATAGGAAGAGATTTCTCCATCATTTTCATATTTTGATTTGGATCTCGGGAACCCATCCAAAATTCACTTACAAGCAGCACACTATGTTTTCTCCACGCATGCTACGTTTTCATGCAATTCGCCATGTTTTTGCCTAGAACTCATTTTTTCAATTGCTCAGTCCAGTACGACTTTTGCTGATGTAATTTCTCATTTTAGGGGTTGTGATGATACATTAAGGTGTAATTATGTTTTAAAGTAAAAATTAAGTAGATTCATGCTTGTATAGGTTCTTATGGTCAAATGAATCAATTTTGCACCAAATTGGGAGTTGGTTTCTACCCTCCCTAGTCTTATGTATGTTTTAAGGTATTCTTGTAAGTAGTTCCTTGAATGTTGGATTCAACCCATGAGAGAGGTAAACTGATATTTTGATCTATATGTAACCCAATCTAAGTTAGAGAAAGGGTTGGACATTAGTGAGTAGAAATCTTGGATCTTGTATTTAATTATCTTTTTATAGGAAATCAAAGGACAGTTGCAGCTAACAATCATGAATTCTTGTGTTGTGAGCTTGTGATAATGTTTTCTATCTATTATAGTTTTATATGAATGATAATTTCATCTTCGTTCCATGTCTATGCTTTCAATGATCTTCCTATGAGTTTGATGAACAAAAATCTTAAAGTTTAAGCTTTTTTTTATAGGAATTTCATCTTTATGTTATCTATCTTCTGATAAATGAATTCATGTTTTCCATGCTCATTTTGAATCTTTGTTTTTCCACCCTACACTACATCGAAAAAACCCAAAAGTATCACAAAGACATACCTACCCTTCTCCTCTATATCTCTTGCAACTGAACCCTTGAAACCTAATCTTTTTCCTTGATTTTCACACTTGATCGAGCAAAATCCTAAATTAAAAACCCTAGATCTGAAAATACCTAGCCTAATATCTTTTCCCATTCTAGTCATATTTGGCTATGATCTTTATAAAGAGATCCCTCTCTAGTTTAGCAGGGCTAGCTGTTAAACCCTACGTGGTTTGAGGTTACCTTTGTCGATCTCCTTTCTCAGCCTTAGGATATTATGGAGGATAACATGTGTAAACCACCCATGGGTTTTCACCCTCAGTTATTCTCTATAAGGAAGGTGTATATGCTGTGAAGGTGGCTCCATGATTGGCATTTTTGTTTAGTAGCATCGATTTTATAAATACTATGCTAAAGAGATAAATACTTTTATCAATATTTCTGAAGGTAGAATTTGCATACAAAATCTTTTCGATTAAAGTGACTTTGCTTGTGTTTTAAAAATATATATAATATTGCATATGTATATTCTAAATTTTGTGCATACAAAGAACTCGTGCTAGTTATCTTAATAAAGAAAATATGACATTGCATGTAGATAAAGTTTATATATTTGCAACAGTAAAAGATAAGTAACCTTGCTTGTTTTTATCTATCTATATATCTATATATATGTGTGTGTGTGTGCATTTTATGTAAGAAAATAACTCGTGCTAGTTATCTTAATAAAGAAAATATGACATTGCATGTAGATAAAGTTTATATAATTGCAGCAGTAAAAGATAAGTAACTATGGCCTTTTGGTTAAATAGAATAAATAAATCTTGTGATGTTCTTGAAAAGAACACAATGATTTTGTGCTTAGTCATGGTAAAATATTTCCATGGTTTTTGTAAAGATTAGTTATTTAATAAATCCATGGAAAATCTTTTCATAGATTCTCACGCATAAGAGATTTCTTTTGAAAAAAAATACTTAGTTATGAGAAAATATAATAACCTATGCATAGATCAAATGCACAAAGATAATATAAGTCATATGAACCTTCTTTGGAAGAATGTGTTTTTCTTCTTGGTGAAAGATAAGTCAATTGTGTTAATTCCTTTGCAAGAGTTTGCAAAAGTTACATGTTTTGATGGGTAAAAAGATAAATTATTTGTGTGTTGTATATTGGATAGTTTGATTTAATTGCATGGTTTAATGCATAAAAAGTTAACATTATTATTGTTTTAGTTCTTATACCCAAAAGAAATGTTGATTATGATACTTTCTTGAAAACATATGCATGAGAACTTTGTTATGATACTTTTTTGAAAACGATGCATGAGAACTTTGTTATGATACTTTCTTGAAAACAAATGCATGAGAACTTTGTTAGGATACTTTCTTAGAAACAAATGCATGAGAACTTTGTACATAAAAAAATAGAGAAACTATGTTGGGTTCTTGAAACTAACTCTGTGAAAAGAACACATATGCAGAAGCATAGAAATAATAGTTGATTACATGCATGAAACTAGAACTATTGTGTTAGATCTTTTAAAGAAAAACATGGATTTGTAGAATTATTGTATTAGATCTTTTCAAGAGAAACATGGATTTGTGTCTAGAAAAGAATAAGTATTATGTTAGATCTTGGAAAGTAAAACAAGTAATTACTTGCAATAATTGCACTAGCTTTCCTTTTGTAAAATATATATATTTGCATGCAAGAAATAATGACTTACACATTAGTTTTGTTTTAGAGCAATGCATGTCTTTGTGCATACAATAGATTTTGTAAATAGCTCTATCTTAGGAAAGATTCTTTTCGAAAAGGGACTTGCATTTGCATGCATGATAATGATGGGCATACATTTTTATGTATTATAATAATATCTAATGTGTTGGAAAGATTACTTAGTTACATGCACAAAGAAGAAGCTAAGGGGCTAGCTCTCATTGAATAAATTTTTATTTGATTACATGCATGAAAACCAAAAATAAGTTTCTAGTATAGTTTAAATGAAATGGATGGTTACAGTGGTTTCCTTTGGATATGAATGTGTGCTAGTGCGAGAATGATCATAGTAACATGCTAATTATTTTCACATGCTTCATAATTATTTATTTATACATGCACAATGTTGTTAGAAGAAACATGGGACATTATATTTACATCTCATATATCCCCATGAATAGATGTTAAAAGATCGATTTTAAAGACTAATTATTGATTGATTAATACTTTATCTCATCATGTTACCAAAGTTTGTTGATGAAAACAATGATAGGAAAGGATGGTGATTTGTGCAAAAGAAAAATTATGTTTAACATTGTGGCAGATAAGAACTAATGATCCCCGTTGATGAGTACGAACTGCAGGATGGTCCATTGATGGAACAATCATGCCACAAGGATATAAAGTGTGGTGATTGTGAGTAAATGGTTTCATGTCGATTGTAATAGCTTTTAGCTAGGTATGTTGTATTTTAATGATATTTCATTGTAATATTTATAACAATGGATAAGCGATGGACTCCCTTTTAATACATTGAGTGAGGGGTGAACACCCTCCTGGGAATTTAATACTAAAATTAAACATTTGTTGGTTTTCACCCTATCGGGTTTCCAGGGTATATTAGTGTTCAATGATGTGATTGTTTATTATGTCAATTTAGTGATGTTGATTCCTTGCATAATGCGATGTTGATAATGTCAAGTATGTGACTAATTGATGTGGTTAAAGGAATCATGAAATGGATGCGAGGTTACATCATATAATTTATGTTAATATATTACAAGAGTGACTATTAGTGGTTATGCAACTTACTATTCCTCTACTAAAGTTACTTTATGTACTAATGAAGACTCTATATAATGATTAATGAGGAATCTAAAATAGTGATTTGGATAATTACTTGTGGGTAATTTGTGTGAATTTCTAACTCTCTACATTACTATGTGAGGTTATCGGGTATGTTACAAGTAGTATCAGAGTTGAAGGTTGTAGTACTGACGCCTTTAAGAATTGTTAAGCGGAAAAGAGATCGAGGTATGCTACCAGTAGGCATCAACTCAGGTATGAGTCTAACAATCTATATATTGATATATGTAGTAGACTAATTTCGACATGATATCTGATATTCATGTTTATAACTGCATTAATGAGTAGTAAGTAATAAAGTCTGCTGCAAAACTATGTTCATGACATTTGAATCCTAATGAGGATTAAAGTCAATAAAACATTTTTTACACTTATTAACAATATTGAACACTCACTAAGGAAAATGATAATCAACTACCGACTTTTTCAAATATGGAAATATTAATGATACATTTAATGAATGTGACTGACTTTACAATGCACTACTTTTAATAAGTGAATGCATGAATGTAAAATATGGGGAATGTCCTTAAATAGGACGATAGAGTGTTTTAAAAGGACATTGCAAGAACCCCTTTAGATATTGAAAATAAAAAATGAGTGAAGTAGTGAGACTTGAAAGTAATAACTAATTGTTGATTAAGTCTTGTCATGGTTGCATTAAGATGGTTGGTAGGAGTGATTGGTTAGTGTTGCATGACTAGCTATTAAAACTTATATGCATTAAT
Organism: Pinus taeda; assembly: GCA_000404065.3. Taxonomy (NCBI): domain Eukaryota; kingdom Viridiplantae; phylum Streptophyta; class Pinopsida; order Pinales; family Pinaceae; genus Pinus; species Pinus taeda. The sequence continues at coordinate 19,011 of APFE031653370.1, forward strand.
TAGTTTTGATTAGGGCTTACTGCAAGTTGTAAACAAGTGATTATGGTAGTTAATTCACATGTTGGTATATTGGTAATAGTAAATTGTGGGAATTGGAAATGTTTGGGTTGTTACCGAACTGTTATTGTCATTTATACATTAATGAATATTTGCATATACTTTTATGCATGATAGTGTTGTATGCATGAAACTGAAATAGTTATGAAAATGAATACTTGTTTAAATAATGCATATTTATTATTATTGTTGTTGATGAGATTAAACAAGCATAGCTTAATGGAAGCATGAAATAATGTGAAGGTAAAATGTTACAATTTGAATTTCAACTATACATGAGAAATTATAATGTTATGATATGCATGATTATGTTATTTGGGAAATAATAATGTATACTACCTATATGTCAGTTATGTTCCACATCAATCTAGATATTGTGGACCCATGTTGAGGGCCAAGTATGATGTATGATTTACATACAAGTTTATTTTTCTTTATGTATAATGTGCACATGGTTCATTATGTAAACTATTGTGGGAAAGAGTGCTAAAAAAATATTTCACATGCCAAGTGGTTGTGGACAATTGTGAAAGGCCATGAACCCTTAGGTTGATGGTGGTTTCCTGCCCAGATACATTGATGGTACTTTCCCACCCAGATTTCCTCTCACTAGAGATAGACAATCTCAGTAAGGGAAAAGAGTTGGCCAAGATGGTGAAGAGGGGAAAACTCCTGAGCAAACTCTATTGATTTTGAAGCCTATTGGAGGAGGCCCAAAATTCCTCATAGATGGGATGTTGTCAGAGGAATAGGTAGGAAGCTGCCAAGAGGAATCCTATATTGGACCCTATGTGGTCATTGGAATTCTTGAGCTAGTTGGCTAGTGGAATTCTAGATTGGATCTGTTATGGTCGCTATCAGATAACTGTTTAGATGTGACAATGACTTGATCTGGTTGTGGAAACCAGTTCCCATTGGTTGGGAGGAGCATTCTTTAGCTTATTGTGGTTCTCATTGTAGAATAAATTAACTAATCAATTATGTGTCAGGTTAAAATCAGATTTTATATATAATTGTGTAAACATGTTATGTACATATTTATAGGAGAGGAGCCTAGTGCTCAGTAAAGAGTTATTGGCAGTGGAGTTCCTTTATTGTATTACCAATCTTATGAATTTCTCTAGAAATGACTAAGACAGTTTTCATTTGATGCAATTATTGATCATTTCTATGATTGGAGAGCTATGTGCTCCCTGAGTACTTTTAGAAGTACTGTGTGGATGTCTTTAGCAAGAACCAAGGTAGTATGCATGTGGTGCAATGATTTATCATTTTGATGACTAGAGGGTTGGTACTCTTTGAGTAATTGTGGAGGTACTACGGTTAAAATATCACTTAACATTGTACAAATGAGTGATAGTTATAAGTATTTCATTTGATTGAAAATGTTGTGACTAATATGATTATGTTGGATTTGTTAGTCATATATTATAGGGTGCTTTACATGGAGTGTGGATGCGTCATAAAACCATTCTTAGAGAACTTGCATAAATGTGACCATGATTTGCAATAGCAATTGGTAAGTGATGGTAAGTTGCATAGATATTATGTTTTATCTCTAAAAATTGAATAATGGCTAGGAAAGTCGAAATTGAGTATTTCGTAGTTATAAATGCTTATGAATATTGATAAACATTAATGTTTTGTTTAATTGTATTTCCTAGAAATAAAATCCTTCCTTTTGAAGGGAAAATATTCCCTTTTGGTTGTTTGGATTTGATGTTATGAATAAAAGTTAACATTAAACATCGAGGATGATGTTTACTTTAAGGGGTAGTATGTAATATCCAGAGCCTAGGAACTTACATTTTACATTTATAATTTAGTAAGGTGAAACATTATGGTGATTAATGCATTGGAATTTATGATTATATCATTATTTACCATATTTAACAAATAAAGAAGTCGTTAGGGTCTTTGTATGGCTTGTAACTACTAATAAGTGTGTTTATAGTTATATATACATTGACATCAAAGAATAAGCAGGAGATTACATGATTTCAACGAAAGACAAATAATTATTTTTCCATGAGTCGTTGCATCAGGAATCAGTTAGAGTTACAGAGTGTGAGTTTGAGCATGGAGATTATGTTGGGTTTATGATGACAAGACCAATGTATGCATGATTTAAACCACCCATGGGGTTTCACCCTCAGTTATTCTCTGCAAAGAAGGTGTAGATGTTTTGAAGGTGGCCAACAACACCGATTTTATAGATACTATGCTCAAGAGATAAGTACTTTATCATTATTTCTGAAGGAAGAATTTACATACAAAATATTTTATATTAAACGAAGAGAAAGTGACTTTTCTTGTCTTTTAAAAATATATATGATATTGCATATGCATACTCTAAATTCTATGCATACAAAGAACTCACGCTAGTTTTCTTAATAAAGAAAATATGTTATTACATGTAGATAAAGTTTATATATCTGTAGGAGTAAAAGATAAGTAACATT
>APFE031653370.1:21572-32372 GCA_000404065.3 Pinus taeda
AAAAAATAGGATGCATGCTCTTTTCTTAATTTTGTTTTCTTAGAAAGTGGTATTTTCTTTTGAAATGTGTAGGTTTATATAAAAATAACTACCTTGTATGTTTATAACACATAAGTCTTTGTTGAAGAAAATATAACTATGACCTTTTGGTTGATTAGAATAAATAAATCTTGTGGTGTTCTTGAAAAGAACACAATGGTTTTGTGCTTAGTCATTGTAAAATATTTCCTTGGTATTGGTAAAGATTAGTTATTTAAGAAATGCATGGAAAATATTCTCATAGATTCTCATGCATAAGAGATTTCTTTTGGAAAAAAAGAATACTTAGTTATTAGAAAATATAATAACCTATGCATAGATCAAATGCACAAAGATAATGTAAGTCATAGGAACCTTCTTTGGAAGAATTTTTTTTCTTGTGGGTGAAAGATAAGTCAATTGTGTTAATTCCTTTGCAAGAGTTTGCAAAGTTACATGTTTTGTTAGGTAAAGAGATAAATTATTTTTGTGTTGTATATTGGATAGTTTGGTTTAATTGCATGGTTTAATGCATAAAAAGTTAACATTATTATTATTTTAGTTCTTATGCCTAAAAGAAGGGTTCATTATGATACTTTCTTGAAAACAAATGCATGAGAACATTGTTATGATACTTTCTTGGAAACAAATGCATGAGAACTATGTATATAAAAAATAGAGAAACTATGTTGTGTTCTTGAAATAACTATGTGAAAAGAACACATATGCAGAATCATAGAAACAATAGTTCATTACATGCATGAAAGTTAGAACTATTGTGTTAGATCTTTTAAAGAGAAACATGGATTTGTAGAACTACTGTGTTAGATATTTTAAAGAGAAACATGGATTTATGTGCAGAAAAGAATAAGCATTATCTTAGATCCTCAAAAGTAAAATAAGTAATTACTTGCAATAATTACACTATATTGCCTTTGTAAAATACATATATTTGCATGCAAAAAATAATAATTAACATATTAGTTTTGTTTTACAGCAATGAATGTCTTTGTGCATGCAATAGATTTTGTGAATAGGTCTATCTTAGGAAAGGTGTTTTTCAAAAAGGGACTTTCATTTGAATGCACAATAATGACGTCTATCGTGTTAGCTTTCCCTTAGAAGGGGGCATGCATTTTTATGTATTATAATAATATCTAATGTATTGGAAATATTACTTAGTTACATGCACAAAGAAGAAGCTAAGAGGCTAGCTCTCTTTCAATAAGTTTTTATTTGATTACATGCACAAAAAATAAAGATAAGTTGTTATTCCTTTAAATGAAATGGATGGTTACAGTGGTTTCTTTTGGATGTGAATGTGTGCCGATGCGAGAATTATCATAGTAATGTGGTAATTATTTTGACATGTTTGATAATTATTTGCTTATACATGCACAAAATAATCATGCGATATTATATTTACATCTCATATATGCACATGAATAGATGTTAAAATATTGCTTTTAAAGTATGATTATTGATTGATTAATACTTTATCTAATCATGTTACCAAAATTTGTTGACGATAACAATGATAGAAAAGGATGGTGATTTGTGAAATAGACAAATTATATTTAACATTGTGGCAGATAAGAACTAATGGTCCCTGTTGATGACTACGAGTTACAAGATTGTTCATTGATGGAAAAATGGTTCATTGGATATAGAAAGAGGTGAATTGTTGGTAATGGTTTCATGCCGATTGTAATAGCTTTTAGCTAGGTATGTTGTATTTTAATTATATTTGATTGTAATATTTTATAACAATGGATAGGGGATGCACTCCCTTATAAGCCATTGAGTGAGGGGTGAACACCCTCACGAGCGTTTAATAATAAAATTAAATGTTTGCTGGTTTTCACCCTACAAGGTTTCCAGGGTATATCAATGTTCAATGATGTGATTTCGTATTATGTTAGTTTGGTGATGTTGATTCCTTGCATAATGTGATGTTGATAATGTCAAGTATGTGATTAATTAATGTGGTTAAAGGAATCATGAAATGGATGCAAGGTTACATCATATAGTTTATGTTAATATACTAGAAGAGTGGTTGTTAATGGTTATGCAACTTACTATTCCTCTACTAAAGTTATTTTATGTACTAATGAACATTATATCTAATGGTTAATGAGGAATGTGGAATAATGATTTGGATAATTACCTATGGGTAATTTGTGTAAATTTTTTCTAACTCCCTGCATTTTCATGTGAGGTTACCGGGGTATGTTACAAGAGAATAAGAATAGCTACTGCTTGGTTCGAAACATGTGGACGGGATTTTCGCCTATGTAATTTTTACAAAAATATTTTTTATCAGACATATTATGAATCACAAAATCCTAAATTCAAAAATAATAGAATTTGCATATGGGAACTTGGCTACCTCACTATGTGCAGCAAAATGTGTTTGTTGTGTATTGTAATATTTCATTAATCGAAGAAGGTGGAGATTTCCCATTGATTGGCCTATCATACGAATGTGTTGGACACCTAATCCTCTATGGGTTAGTGTGGAAGCAAAATAGACTAAGGAAGTCCAATAGACCTTGGGATGTGGAACTCAACGGTCAAACCATGTACTATAAATGTATATGTTTGTTAATAAAGAAAAAGCACTCTCATGTTTTATCTTTCCTATGTTGTTGCTGCCATGTGTGTGTTTAACATGGTATCAGAGCGAGCGATCTCCTACCCTGCTCAAGTGTGAGCTGCTTATTTTTATGTGGAATTTTATGTGCATGTCAGTCCTCCACCTCTACCCATAATCCTGAAATAGTAAAATTGGCATGCTAGGTCTGCAAATTCAAATGTTTTATATCAGCCTGGTCTTCATTACCTATGTCTGAGCTACCTTGAATAGTGCTGGCCTGGTCTTCACTACCTATAATGTTCCATGCATACCTGATGCTTCTAAGCACCTTGGCTTCCTTTGGCCTTCTTGTGTGTCAGAACTGTCATTATTATTCCTAGAAAGACTGATTCCAGTCCTAGAAGAATCATGTAAGAAGAAATCTTCGTTGATATATAGGCCATTTTCTGAATCCGCATTCCCCAATTAAAGTCTTGCCATTATTCTCTGCTACATACTCTCTCTACCTGATTGCATTGAACATTGCGTTAACTTACCGTTACTCTCCAGATTCCTACTCTGAACTAAAGAATGTGACTGTTAAGAGAACAAGTCTATCTTCTCCCCTCACAAACTACATGCTCAATCGACTGGATTTCCGTTGATTGAAAGTTCGATATTGCATATAAGTTTTGTGCGGTGAGCATGGGGGTTGCACCAGAGTATGATAACTTTGGTGCATTGATTAGATGCCCAGTTCAGTGTGTTGATAGAATGCATGATTCTTATTCCATGTTGCAATGCATTGTTGTGTTAATATTCAGCTATTGAGAAGCCAAGCGAAGTTAAGGGAGCATTGTAGGAGCTTAGCGTTGCTGCCTCACGCATCTTGGCATTGTAGTATGTAATATTAGAGTTGGTGTTGCAGTATATAATATCAGAGTTGGCATCATTGGTTGTGTTGCCTAGGTGTATATATTGCATGTGTGTTAAACCCTTTTCATTGAGTTAAACATTTCTTAAGACAGTGTGTTATTGGTAAGTCTATGTGTTAATATCTAAGAGGGTGTTGTGTTGTTGAGTTTGTTATTGGTAAGACTGTGTGTTAATACTAGTCTTGGCTTTCCGTTGTGATGTGGTATTGGTAAAAACGAAGTCGTGGTATGCTTTTTGCTGAGAAAAATGATAATCAAACCCATAAAGTGCCAGACTTCTATGCATTCATTCCTATCTAGGCCTACTCTACAACTCAAACAAAACCCCAATTCTATTCGTAACCTTGGTTCCTATGGAGAGATGTTAAAGAGTTAGGAAGAAAAATAGCTTCTATTCGACCAATTGAAGTCTAAATTTTCCCTTTGCAAGGCACAATCATCTTCTACTATCATCGAAGAGACTTTGTCTGAAGTCCATGCCACTAAGACTCCTTCAAAGAAGAAGTAGCAGTACCAATTTGTTGGAAGTTATTTTCCCAAGAAAAAACCCCCTTATCATCTTCAGCAACAAATGCCCATGTACAATGAACTGAATACATCCAAAGACAAAAAAAGGGTTGTTAACAATTGCCAGAATTACACTAAAACTGAGAAGTTCTGTAGAGAAGTTTTGAGGGCTTGGAGAGAAGTTCTGTAGCTGTAGTTTGTGCAAGGATATGTCTAGAACAAGACTAGAGACCAAATTGAATGGAATATCAACACATTTTTCTCATTGATTGAACATGGAAGCTGTTGATGCAATTTGCATATGACTCAGACGAGTTTTAGAGTTAATAACACTGCTGGACATGGCCAATTAAGGGCTAATATGTATGGTTGTTTTCCATGAAAGGAATTGATAAGTTGGATACTTCTTCATTGAAGCTATAATACCAGGTTCCTCTAGTCCATTGTTTTTTCCAATGTATTTTCACACTAATGAAATAAGGGGATTGTTATGGCTATTTTCATTGTGATGAAGTCAATGTACTAGTATTTATAGATTTCTAACCAAAGAAAATGTATCAACATATTCGAGCTACATTGGTGGTGGAGTGAACTCTTAACAAAGGTACTATTGAAATTAAAACACCCGTGGAGCTTATTAAGAAAGGAGACAAGGTTGGTTCTTTCGAGGTAGTTTTGCTGCAAAGCTTGGCATTCACCCATTTTCCTATGGATTGATTGTGCAGTCTGTATACGACAATGGATAGATATTTGATCTTGAAGTTCTTGATCTCATAGAGAATGATTTAATAGAGACATTTACTGTTCATATTTCTACTGTGACAACTCTTTCTAGTATTTGAAGGATCCAAGCAAGTTTGCAGTTGCTGCTGCCCCAGTTGTGGCATTGTATTTAAAGCTCATTATGGTTTTTGTGTTCAATGTTGAAATTCCCGTAGAGTATTAAAGTATATAGAAGTTATCCCCTTATTCCAAAAGTTGTATGATTTCACCATTCAGCCAAAACCTGGTGCAAATAAAAATTGGGGCAGCTTCTAATATCTTTGAAAATAAGCTAAAATAATTATACTTAAAAGAGTTTAATTTGTTGATAGAATGGGAAGACTTTATGGAGTATTAGAGTTATTGAATACACTAATACATTCTAGTGTTGAAAACATAGTCAAAATCAACAAAGAATCTCTCTTTGAAATTCAGACATGTCTACAATATGCACAAGAATAGATTGATTTTTTTGCAGCTTGAATCTCAGCTACAATAAGTAGAATTCCAACAATGGAGTCATCATTTTGTACCTGTTTTTGTTCAGAACAATGAAATAGACTCCCATAAACAGCAAGTCAATATTGTTGAAGTTCATTAAGATCCAGTGCCCAATAAAGCAGCAGTTGTACATGCAAATGCAGAAGTTCAGTCTGCACTTCCCAAGCCCATCATCAGACCTTGGGAACAGCTTGTCCACAACAAGCATAGAACTGGTCTTGGATATGACAAGGACTTGTCCTTTCATATTCCAAACTACTCCAAACCAATCCAATTTCAAAGTGTTGGATTTCTTTAGGACAGTTCATCTTCACCTACTCCTCATGACAGTTCACCTCCAACTGTTCCAAATTCTGCCCCTCTTCCACAACAACAACCACAATAGATTGTGAAATGCCAACACTATGACCGAGTTGACCATCTGAAAGATCACTGTTTTGATCTTCATCCATGTAAGCACTGTCATAAAACTAGTCATTCGTCAAATAAATGCTTCAGAAACAAACCTCCCACAAGAACAAATATTCATCTTGGATGGATCACTTCTTGGCAATGGGCATCAAAAACCAAGAAGATATTTCAATCATATGTCTGAACTTGTTCTAGAGTATTGGAAAGTCTTGCAGTTGAGTTTCCTCCATCATGGCACCTTCTATCTGACACAGATGGTCATCTACAAGCTTCAAAGCCACATCAAACAAGCCTGAGCCACAACCTGTCACACCAGTTTCAGAGTTGTAGCCAGAGACAAAGATGCCCTTGAGCATGCCTTCAGTTGGTAATCTGGGACACTTCCTCTAATAGAAGACTTCATCTTCTAGACAGACTTAGAAGAGTTCCAAGAATTGCATTAAGCATTCCAGATTTTTTTGTCATCCTTAAACCATCACAGGTTGAGACTTCCCTTTACAGGTTGAAGTTCTCCCTTTTATGCAGGGTGAGACCTCCCTTTCATGGTTGAAGGTTTCCCTCTTCAAAACAATAGGAGCACTTCCTCTAGCTGAAGACTTTAGCTTCTTGCCAGTTTTGGAAGATTTCTAATAATTGCACTAAGCATTCCAGTGTTGGTGGTCATCCTTAAACCACTGCACTTTATACCAACATTTCATAGATCACATTCAGCCTAGTGCTGCCATGCATTTTTGCACATCTTATATTACAGCTCTCTTCTTGGACTCATACATAACCCTTCAGATTAAGGTGGGGAATGTTGGACACCTAATCCTCTATGGGTTAGTGTGGAAGCGAAATAGGCTAAGGAAGTCCAAGAGACCTTCGGATGTGGAACCCAACTGTCAAACCATGTACTATAAATGTATATGTTTTGTTAATAAAAAATGTACTCTCATGTTTTATCTTTCCTATGCTATTGCTTCCATCCTTGTTTATACATATCATTCTCAACGACACATATGATTGGCTTTCAAGAACTCTCAACAAATGCGAGGGAATTTTCGTGTTCAAAGGCCCAAATGATAATTGGTCTGTAGTCATCACCAACAACCCCGCAAATGCAAAATACATATTGAAAACAAAGTTCTCCAGTTTTCCCAAGGGCCCCATATTCAGAAGGGCGTTTAGAGATTTTATCAGGGACGGGATTTTAAATGCCGATGGGGACTTTTGGGCTGTGTAAAGAAATACTGTTGTGTCAGAATTCAATTATTCAACCAGCCTTAGTCAAGCGAATCCCTACAAGAGTCTATGACCAGGCAATTGATTCCGATACTAGACGTCGCCTGTTCCAGCTACAGAATAATTGATCTTCAAGACATATTCATGCGTTTTAATTTTGATAATATCTGTAACAGGGCATTTGGCATGGAGCCCTTTTACTTGAGTCCAAGTCTTTCGATCATTTCCTTTACCAAGGCAATAGAGGTAGCGGTAGAGACAACTGTGCTTCTATTCGTGACGCCCAAGTTTGCATAGAGATTCATGAGATGTTTAGGGTTAGGCATCGGCGTCAAACTCCAAGATTATTTTAAGATCATTGATGAGTTCCTTATGGACATCATTTCCTCCCAGAGGAAATAATTTATAAGCGTTGCCAGATCTGATCACAAGGTGCCTGAGGACTTACTATCTATTTTCATGAGATGCTGAGATAAGCATGGGATGTTCTTGTATTCCAAAAAGTCATTGCGATACATTTGTTTAAATTTCATTTTTTCTAGTTGTGACACCACGTCTGTATCACTCTCATGGTTTTTATGGCTTCACCTTCAACACCCCCACGTTGAAGATAAAATCGCATAGGAAACTTACATCATTTTAGAAGTGAGAAAGCAATTATAAGTTAATAATGATCCAATTGTGTGTTTTATTAAAGAGGAGTTGAAATAGATGCATTATCTGCATGCCTGTCTCTCTGAGGTGTTGAGGCTCTACCCACCTCTGCCCATAGACAAGAAACAAGTCTTAGAGGACGTGGTGTTGCAAACGACACGATAGTTGAGAAAGGTATAGTCATATTTTACATCATTTACGCCATGGGACGGATGGAAAGCATATGGGGGAGTGACTGTATGGATTTCAAACCAAAGAGATGGCTCAATAAGGGTGATTTTGCTGGCCACTCTGCTCCCAAATTCTCTATCTTCAATGAAGGTTCTCATGTGTGCATGGGAAAATATTTTGCTTATATGCAAATGAAATATGTAGTGACATCTGTGTTGTATTTCTTTAAAGTTAGAGTAGTTGATAGTATTGAAAGTGTGAAATCTAAGCTTGGATTCACTCTTTACATGAAAGGTGGGTTCAAGGTTACGCTGCAAGAAAGGCAATGTAATGCATATTTACTGAAAGGCGGGTTCAAGGTCACACTGAAAGCAAGGAAAGTTAATGCATGAGATATAAATGTTTTACATCTTACCAAGAATTCTATCATTCCCTAATTTATGTGTCTCATATATCCTCGTCTAGTGCATCTACTTTTAGAAGTTGGTCTCATATGAGGACCAATCTGGTCAATACAACTATGTATTGGACGCAAGGTTATTTGATGTAGTCATTTATGGAGCATCTACATGATTGTCAAAGCACATTCAAATATGGAAATCATTAAGGTTGCATGAATCCATAGAAATAGGGATTTTTTTCCACGAATTTTTCTTAGCTATATATATATATATATATATATATATATATATAATATATATATATATATATATATAATATATATATATATATATATATATATATATATATAATATCATGGTGATATGTTTTTTTTTAATATTTTAATTTATATAATTATTACAATTTTAGTTATAGATGACTATTAATTACTATTATTTATTTATATCAATGTCAATTTACTATTATTATTAGTATCTAATTTAAAAGTCAGTGCCGAGCAAGACACCAAATTGGTGTATGAGACCTCTTGTTACATATTTTACCCCTCTCTAGTTTTGAACGTGTAGAGGAAACACATGCTCTTACCATTATGCCCGCTCGAGCTACATTCAAATATATAACTTTGAAAAATAAATATTTATTTTTTAATATTCAAATATTTTATTGGACCGTAATAACATTTTAGGCTTTTCACAATACAATTTTATCTTTCGCCATAATTTTCAAATGTACTTGCAATATTTATGCTATGATTTTTAGATATTTGTGCAATAAGTTAAGCCACAGTTACCAAAAATAAAATCCTTGAAAATAGCTCGTACTCACCTAAATAACATATTTACCATCAATTACTACCCAACATAATTTAAGAAAGTATTTTCATAACAAGTTGATAAGAACAAGATGTAAATAAATACGCTTACTATCACAATTATCTATGTGTTCTTACAAGATGTAAATAAATACATTAATGGGAAGTTACTATCACCATCATTTATGTGTTCTTCAACACTTTATTCAATAGAAGTAAACTTGTAAATGTACAAACTTACTACTCGTTACTACCCACTTTCCCTTTAATAGGAAATTAATTTTTCCACTTCATATATCAATTATTTTTATTATCATTTTTATTATTTATTATTTATCATCACATTTTTAATTGAGGCAATATTTGTTAGAATTAATGCTTACAATAGTAGATTTCATTTGTTGGTTGGATTGGGTTGTTAGGGTATTTTCTCAACCATAATTTCTTAGCTTAGAATCTATTGGATCTCATATGCACTATATTAATGTTATGCATTTTGGTTTTGAAATGAAATATACTCTTATTATTTTGTGTGTAATTTTGTGTACTATATCTAATCCTCAAATTTCTAAATTTGCATCAGATCTCATATGAGCCTCACTCGCTCACACGGGAGGGCTCAGTAAGATGGAAAATAAGTGAGGATTGATGCTTTGTACATAAGTAGAATTAAATTAGATTAGTGTGTGTTTATTGTTCAATTGTACCTGTGCATGGAATTGTTGTGCCGAGTGTAAAAGAAAAACATCCCTAGAAGTTGCGGGAGACATTGGTGATGAAGGATCCTTGCTTTGTGTCTTTGAATGTAAGTGTTGAAGATAAAATTCATCAGTAGAGAGATCATGTGGGTCAATGATGCATGGAGATATCGATAAACCTGCATGTGGAGAACCTTGTTGTGTGCGATTGGAGCACTACTACATGAAGGGGAGTTTTGAGACATTTTTTTTAAGACAAAAGAAATCTTCTATCTTGAAAAGCCACTTTTTATTTTAGTTATTTTAAAATAAAATTTAATATCAATTGAATTGTCTTAAATATAAAATTTAAAACAAAAATAGTTTAAGACAAAACTTTATATTTAAGACAAAAACAATTTGAGACGAAAATATTTTAAGACAAAATTTATATTTAAGAGAAAAACAGTTTGAGACAAAAATATTTTAAGAGAAAACTTTATATTTAAGATAATGGCCACTTAAGACAACAAAAATTAAGACAAAATACACTTAAGACAGTTAACAATTAAGACAAAACGATATCAATTTACACCTGCAAAATTTGCTCTTATAGCATGCCCTAAGTTTGTGAGCTTGTAGGCTACTATTGTCTTGAACCTATATCAAGGCTACTATTTCACTTATCATTCTCATTATCTTATATACATATACGATTTATTGGACTCTTCATTTTTTGAGGCTAACGGACTGTTTGTTGGGGGTAATCAACTCTCAAGAATGCAACAACTTTTCTTGGCAAACTTTTCCAGAAATAAATTCCTTCTCGTTATCTTATATACAGATAACGATTTGTTTGACTCTTTATTTTTTGGGGGTAACCGACTGCTTTTTGGGGGTAACCGACTCTGAAGAATGTGACAACTTTTCTTGGCAAGATTTTCCAGAAATCAATTCCTCTTATGTCCCTTCGATCTCTGTTGATACAATTAGAGACAACTTGTCTGTTGTTGCATTCAAGATGTTTACACAGAGGTTCCATGAGTGGATAGAGGATAATTATATTTTAAATTTTTGAAAATAGATATTCAAACCACATGAAATTTAATCATATCAATTCCTTTATTTTATATTATATTTTTTCTTTTTTCA
>APFE031653370.1:32821-48361 GCA_000404065.3 Pinus taeda
CTTGAATAATTCGCTGTTGTAATGAAAATTGAAAAAATTTGATTTTGCATGTCTTGAAAAGTGAGAAATTTAACTATTCCTTAGACAATAGTTTAGTATTTAAATTTGTTCTTATGGTAGAAAAACTTTCTACTAATATTGTAAAAAAATATATACATACAAAATCCAATTTAGTAGTTTTTGATATTAATTTATTGTTAGGCATTAATATTTCGACAAAAAATTTCATCTAGTAATTAGAAAACCATGAATGCATTATTAAGAAACCAAGTAATATTAGTAATTGATATCATTTCAAAGTAGGGAATAATTAGTATGTGATTTATCTTCCTCAATTAATAGAAATGTATATAAATAAATTATGAAGGAGATTGAAAGAGTACCTCTAGTGTAAACTTTAATTTAACCTAAAAAGTCATTATCATGCCCCTATAGTCACCCACATCAGAGGTCGACTTAGTGCATCCAAATGGCCCATCACCATGGTGTATCTTGATTCATTTCATCTTATCAATTTTCTCAATCTAAAACTACATGAATTCATAGTGCACCTCACTTTTTATATTTCATGATTATTAAAATTCATAAATTTAACATTTACTGAAGTATGTAGATAATCATTCCATACAATTATGCCTTAACATAACCAATATGCAAATGAAATGAATGAAAATAATATTATAGAATCAACAACCTAGCTGGCCTAACAATTGTCAAATATTCAAATCTGTTACAACTAAGTGAACTCTAGTCTTGTATAACAATTTAAAAATTATAAGAACGCACAATTCATACAAACCTATCCCCAAATTTCCTGTTTGATTCAATGTCATCAATCACAACTTTGTCATAGATCAAAATCATTTCGCTTCATAGAAATAGTAAGTACTCTCATATGCATGCAATGTATGAAGAGTTAAATGAAGGAAATCAAGTTAAGTCTAATATTAAAAGTCAAGTGAGTCAAAGTTAAAAATCTAATGCTTTGTCAAGGAAAGCTAAGTTAAGGAAAAGAAAATTTTCGATTTATGTTAAAGTCAAGTTAGAAAAGTTTAGTTAAAGCATCAAATCATAGTTTGCATGGGGAAAATAAAATTAAAGTTTTCATGATTCCATATTTAGAAAGTTTAGTGCTTATATACTCATGGTTGGGTCATTGTAATGTGAAGTAATAAGAGAGAATAACAACAACTTGATGGATGTATATGAGAGAATAATTAATATTGAATAAAACTTCTTTATTCAAATAGAAGCTTGTGTACTTATTTGTCTTGTGTTTGCATGTTTATATCTACTTGTAAATAACAAGTGGTATTAGAGTAATGTTTAGTAACGTTTCAAAGAACCAAATGAGTAAAGAAGGTCATGATCTACTTCCACTAAGAGCCTTGGCTATTGTGAGTATCCCACAAATCAAAGTTTGCACCTATTTTTCCATAAGTAGAAACTAGAGCTCGTTGAGAGTTTGTAAACCCAACTACTAAAAGGTTGGGGTGAGTAGCCTATATAGCCACCACCATATCAAGAGGAAAGAGCCACTGCCACTAACGAAAATAGTATCCACCATAAGTTGTATCCATGAACCTCCATAAGAATCTACGCAGAAGAACTTAGCAAATTTTCTAGTAGTTGTTGGGATCCACCATTAAAGTGAAGGTTAAAATGTTTAGTTTTAAAGATAATCAAGTGTATGCAATGTTCATTTGTAGAAGGCTAACACAGTAAGGAAAGAAGACAAAAGACAAAAGAAAGACGACAATCATGGGTCACAAATGAAGACTGAAGAAAACCAAGAAAAGAAATCAAAAGGAAGATCCAAAGTATTTTGAAGAGCTCATAGAGGTTCTCACCATAATTGGGGCATCTAAAAGACAAGTAGATGAAGTAGACCAAATAGATCTAGTAACATTTCCAAAATTCACTGGTAAAAATTTTAATTTTTGGGAACTGTCAAAATGAAAAAATTTCTTTGATGTAAAGAGTTGATTTAGTATCTGCCTAATAACCCATATGATGAAGTATGTGATGCCTTAATATTGGATATTATAAAACATGCATTTGATGATATTTCCTTGTGCAAGGTATCAAAAGCTACATCTTCCTAGGAAGCATGGAAGACCCTGGAAGTAGAATTTGGTACATAGGAAAGTGACATAAAGCAACAAATTATGTTATAGTTTGTTGAAGAATCAATAGAAAGTCAACTATAGGTCTGAGAGTAAATGAGAAACTCTAGGAGGAAAAGAAAGCTTGGAGAATCCCACTCAAATGTGGATGATGGTCATAAATACTATAAAAGTGGAACCCATCATGAAGACATGCATATGGATGAGGAAAACACAGAAAAGATTGCAGAGTGAGAAGTTGAATCATTTACGTGTGAAGTAGAGCAAGAGCATATATATACTCGAAAACCCCACTATGACATGGATGATGAATCCCATTGTGACGAGACACATGTGGATGGTGACTGCAAAGTAATTTGTGAATTGGTGAATCCAACAATAGACCTTGTTGATTATGTTGAAGCTTCCGATAAAGAAGTGAATAACATGTGTGATCTAGTTGGTATGATTGTAGTTGATGATGACAACTTTGCATCAGAGTTTGAGGAATTTAAGTTTGAGAATAAAAAGGATAGATTTTCATATGAAGTAATGGTTTGTAGAGTTGAAAGTGCATCTCTTATGAATCCAATAACAAATGATGAATTTGGTGAAGTTGAAATTGTTAATGAACACATACATGCTTATATATCCCACCATAGAGTGGAAGAAAATTATGTTGATGAAATTTGTGGTATCTTTTTGAAACAAGGACTGATTGTAGAAAAATGGAAAGTGCCATGTTTGATGAAGAATTGAAGGTTGAAGCTACCACTATAGAAGTAAGTTATGAATCAATTGTTAGAATTTCTCATGAAGTAGTGCATAATCCAACAACAATTTATGATTAAGAAGAGGATAAAGTTATTCGTGAGCTTTTGATGAGAATATCCACTAACAACATAACAATGGAAGATAACCTCAATGCAGTTGAAGAGGAAAAGAAGAAAGAAGAAGTGGAGAAAGCTCTCACTATAGAGCATAATGAAGATGTTTTTGACATTGATTTTGAGTGTGCAAGTAGACAAGACAACAACCCAATTACAGTTATAGCTTAAAGAGAAGATGAAGAAAAATATGTAGGAAAGGGCATGAAATTTTCTAGAGATGAAGAAGAAAGCATTGAAATAACTTTTCAACAATGGAGCCAAGAAGAGATTAAATTCTACTATCAAGAAATATGGCAGAAAGAAGATCAAGAATATAAAGCGAAGGAGTATGGAAAAGTTCATAGTTCGAAGATGAAGAGTTGTGGTAGTAGTCCATGAGCGATCGAATCTTTCAAGATGAAGCTATAGAATATAGGATCTGAAAGCCTAAATTGTTTTTTAGAACAAATATAAAAGAATTCAAGGAAAAATGACACTAGAAGCAAGTGAATAAATATGAAGCTTACATCAAGAAAGCGCAATTGAAAATAAAGAAGTTTCAAGGGTATAGAATATGGAAGGAATGAAAAAGAAAAAATTTCATTCTAAAAAAAATTGAGTCAATTTTTTATTGCAGGCGTAGCATGCATAGTTGAGTCACGATTAAGTTAATATTGAGTCTTATGGTCGGAATTAAGGGGGAGTTTAGAAAGAGTAATTACTCTTGTATGCATGTAATGTATGAAGAGTAGAGTTAAGAAAATAAATTTTAGTATAATATTACAAGTCAAGTGAGCCAAAGTTAGAATTTTAATGCTTTGTATAGAAACTTTGAGTCAAGAAAAAGAAACATGTTGAGTTAATGTAAAGGAAAGTTAGAAAAGTTTAGTTAAAGCGTGAAGTATTAGTTATCATGAGGAAACAAAAGTTAGAGTTTGCATGATTCCATGTTTAAAAGGTTTGGTCTTTATATACCTATGGTTGGGCCATTGTAATGTGAAGCAAGAAGAGAGAATAGTCATAGCTTGGTGCATGTATATGAGAGAATAATAAATTAATAGAAATTATTTATTCAAGTAGAATCTTGCATATTTATTTGTCTTGTGTTTGTATGCTTATATTTTCGTCTGACTAACAAGAACTTATATCCCTACACTTTGTCACGTAAGAGAATTGTGTCATGACTTGTACAATGACTCACCTAATCATATAAACTAATGCATTTCCCCTCCAACTCCTATACCAACTCTTCATCTCACATTAACACTTATAATCCAAATGGTATTTGGTAAAATGTTTGTTTCCTTAGAAAAATCTCTTATCGCATTTAAAAGAAATCATTCCAAATTGAAGAAGGTTGCATCCTTCCATTTCAAATGGGTAAATATTATGTATTACATACTTTTCCCAAATGATAGTTTGGCCCAACCCATCTCAATAGTCATTTGTGCTCCTTTGTGCTCACATGACTCATGCAACATCCCACCATGTCCACTCTAGTTGATTCAACTCATTCTAATGGATACCTCTCTACATGCTTACATGCTACCCTCATCCATTCATCATGTTAGCACTAGGTTTGTACCTTCACAAATAGTCCAAATGTTTTGAGAATTAGTTTCCAACTTCATTTAGAAAGAGTGAAGGGTTAAGTATTGGGCTTTGTAAAAATAATTGTATGAAAGGGTAGTATAAAGTTTATAAACATTTCAAAAGGATTTATTTATGTTATACCTCATTTTAGCCTAAGATTTTTAGTAAAAATGGAGTCAATCGAATGAATACAAGTGGTGCTATGAAATATTTTTGTAGTGCCTACAACTAGTGCTACAAAAATATTTCACAACCCCTATAGACTGCACTGTGAAATATTTTTGTAGCACCTACAGGAATTTGAAAAAATAAAAGTTTTCTAATTGCCATGTTGTTGATTCCAAGTTCTTAAACATTCTTTGAATTAATTTAATGCATGTTACTACTTGATGTGACATCTAGAGAAGTTTCTAAACATTAAAGTAGGGTTTGAAAGCTAAAACATAAAAACTGTAGTTATTTGTAAAACGGCCATTTCTAGCATTTCCTAGCAACCAGTTTGTAGTGCATAGGAGAGGTTTTACAACATGTGACTAGGGGTTTGGTATAGTTGTAGTTGATAAATGGGAAATTCTAGCCATATAAAGCGATATGAACCAAACGACATAGAGTGGTTTGAAGCTTATCAAAAATTCATACCAGTTTTCACCAACACTCGATGGGAGGCAATTTTTCATTGTTTTAATGGATACAATTTTAGCTAGTGCCACAAATTCATTAATTCATTTGATCGAAAAATAGAAAAAAGGTAAGGGATTTAGAGTTTACAGTCATTGAGGATTCTATTACAGAAGCCACATGATTATCTATTGAAGGAGAAAGGTGGTTAAAAAAGAAAACGGTACAAAATATAGATTTGAATCTCTTCTTGAAGAAAAATGCTCAAAACCCTAACTGGAGCATTGGAATCCCTCAGAGTATGTTGAAGCCCGAATAGACCAATTTTCTAAGGACTGTGAAGATGTTATTTACATATGAAGAAAATTAATCAAAGGTTTATTTATATCACATGAGATTTTTATGTCACTTAGCTAGTTTTAGTAAGATGAGTCTACCTTTTTCTTTACACCAAAGTTTGCTCAAGAAAACTATTAAGGCCAAAACTAGAACTGAGTTGTTTTCTCATGATATATTCCATCATAGATTGATCAAAATGACATACACCCATGAATTGAGTAATCATATAGAACAATTGAGATGGAGGTCATGGAGAAACCTCAAACCTAGAAATTAGAAGAAGACTAAAGCTAAAACCCCCGTCGAAACCTTAGCTATAGAAGCAAAGGTTGAATCTAGTCATCAAATTCCTATTTAAGAGACTGTAGAAAAACTTATGACTGCCACATGCTGATGGTGCAAGACTTTATGTCGGGCGCACAAACAACTCCGTGTCAATAAGAAGAGTCTTCAAGTCCATTGGCTATTGCTTAACGAGGCCAATAATATATATACAACTTGCTGAAAATGGAAGGTTGAAGGGAATTTAGATAAAGTTGGTGGATCAACTGATACCAAGGAAAATTCCCTTGGACGTTGAAGTTGTGCTCATCGAGAAGCAAAACAACTTGTAATGTGACCCCAAATGACTCAAGACACTGACCTTGCTATGCATACAATCCATCTCTTTGTAACCTTATATTAATAAAGGGTCACAAATCCCACTATTGACCCAAGATTTCATGGCTCTATGTTTTATTATGACTTGGTCTTAGTTATAGTGCAATTAATATGCTTTTATGTAGGAGTTATTTTGTGCTTATCATTTAAAAGTTGTTAACATATTCTTGCTTTTCATCTTTCTTATAAATTTAAGCATATAATCCACATAGATACATACAAAGATGCAACCATTTAACACATCAAACTACACATAAGGGATACAATGCATAAACATATCTTCATTAGTACAATGTACTCCCTACATTCAAACCATTATCCATAAACAAAATAACATCATTCATCATACGTTAAAAAGAGTACGCAGTTACTTATCTTGGAGTAGCCATGGAAAATGAATCTGGGACAAGGACTCTCCACCCAACCGTAGACAGTTACAGCCACACTTATTTGTAGTCATCACCCTCGAGCCAGATTCTAGAGTCTGGGGGATGCTCGCTTCCGGGACTAACTCACCAATCTATCGTTGATTTTCGGGACTCTAGAGGACCTCCTTCCTCAATCCCACCAGCTGGTATTTTCCATCTTGGTCAACATTGGGAGTCCATAGGTTCCAATGTCACCCCCTAGTGCTCACACAATGATTCACCCCCTTCAAGGGAGTCCAAAATATGTCATTCCATCCAAGAATTAACCATTAGTCTTCATTGGGTCAAGAGACATGTTAAAATAGTCATCATCAAACCAATCAGGATCACTAAGCACTTCCTTAGCAACATCTGTAGACTGCTATGGGGATGGTGCTCCCCCCTTATCACCATGTTTATCAAATAAGTGTAATTTGTAATTTTATTCCACCATCCTCGAATATAAACATTTAATGATTTGAACTTGATGAAACATTTTAGATCAATAAAACATTCCAATTTAATGAGTTAGCTAAGTTGGAATGGGCGTCATTTGGTTGAGAACCATCATGAGGTAACTGGAAAAAGGACTATAATAATTTTTTTAATTGAATTGACTTGGATTAGTGATGAGCCCCGGAATTGGGTAACTTATTGGGCTCATTTTGCCTAATTGTTCTTCATCAATCCACCATTTTTCATAGTTTATGCATGTTTTTTGAGTATATTTATGTTAGTTGAACGAATGAGGATAGTCACTTGACCAAGAAGGCTAACACGTTGTTAATGTAGATTTTTGGACAAATTTTGGACCAAGGCCAAGCAATTATGAGCCATATGACAACCAAGCATGAAGGAACAAGGGTGAGGATTCATAGGAAGGGTGTCCCTTGCATTAAATGGCCCCTTCCTCGAAATCTCCACCCTCAGCTCGGAGTTTAGCAGGCCACCGAAAAGGATTCCCAAGTGCAGCCGAGCAGTCTTGTGTAAAGTGGCTAATCACTCGCAGTTTGAGTAGCTGAGCCCCTTGAGTTAAGGAGGGTTGTTGGAGACCCTCGTAGTGCATAAATAGGAAGGCTTCCAGCCTTCGTACTTTACTTTTGAACTGTTGTATTTTGCACTATAGTGCTGTGATTTTCTCAGCTCATTTTGTAGCTACTGCTATATAACTTTCTTTGTGACATGGTTATTCTTAAGTAATGGAAAGCAGCTTTATTTGGCATCAGTTCTGAGTTTTTCTTAGGAGCCTATAGCTCTTGGGGTTGGGCCCAACCCAAGTGCCAAGGCTTCCTTTGTGTACTGTTATTTGTTTTTAGTATCTTTGCAAAATAATTTTTGTTAAGTAGATTAGAATCTTGCTTAGTTACCTAGGTCATTTTTGATGATTAAAAAGGATTTTCATGTTCACAATGATTTGATAGGTTAATAATAAAGAAGATCTTCAGAAAGAGGCCATCAAGCACCTCTGATCTCACCTCTCCCTCAGCAGGACCATGAGCTGGGACCAAGGTGACCTTGCTGCCACCAAAAACACTGTCTTTGCTCCATCATGCAAATATTAGTGTTAGATTCTTATTTGCAGAAGTTGATACCAGTTGTGGTTACATGCTTAGGTTCATGATTGCTTAGTTGCATAGTTATTTCACATGATTTCGTTGCAAATAAACTTCTATTCATTTTCTTTGTTGTTATCTAGGTCAGATTAGGTTAAAGTAACTAGGTCCTTGATTTTCCGAGTCTTTGTTTGTTCAGTTTGAAAAATAATTTGCAGAGCACCTGTAATATTTCTCTATCTTCCCGTACTCCATCAATCCCACCTACTCCATCCTCTAACCCAGATTCTTGCCTTACATTTGCCACATTCGCTCGCTTTGCCCTAATTCCCATATTTTTGTGCAACATTGCTCCACTCCTCCTTGAACAAATCCAACCATCCTCACCACTCCTCAGCTCCATCCACCAAGTCGTGCACCTCCTCACACCCTTCTCTCACCTCCATACCCACTTTTTCACCTTTCTTCCTCCATCAATACTCCAAAATCCCCTTTTTGAACATGATGTAGAAATTCCAGAACATCCTGTAGAACCCCTGTAGACTTCCTATAGAAGCTCACGAAAGCGGTTTCTTGATAGCCAAACTCTGTGAAACTCTCTGGAAGGGTGCTAGGGACCCCTTAGGCCCTCTTCGAACCTTCCAAACCTCCTGCAAGTATTTCCTCTCGCTAATCCACCTCTGCAGAGTCAAAAACAGTGAAAGCACATGCATGATAATTCTGACAACTTATTCAAAAATACAAAAAGATGTTTTGTTTAGATTTTACTATAGAAGTAGCTTAGACACATGCATTTTACCTTCCTAGAAGTCAACAACATCTCTTCTAGTAGCTTTCATCCTCTTTCTTGCATCATTAGGGTAGCTGGTAAAATTAGGGTTTGCTAGGGTTTGCATTTCCTTTCGGCTTTTCAGTTTCTTTCTGCAAGTAGATTAGCTTCCTTCGAGTTAGCTTCCATACATCAGTTAAAAAGCTTCTGCTCAGAGCTCATAGAAGTTGTCTTAAGCTCCTAGTGGACTTGTGCCAATTGACCAAATGACAGCTGCGACAAGAGCTAGTACTTGTGCATATAGCACTGTCGCTTCCAAGTTTGTTACGAACTACTGGGTTGATAAAAGTAAAGAAGGGAGTCCCAGGAGTTGCAACATTATTGTTGCAATACTGGAGCCCACCATTCTTTTTGGCGCCGTTTCCGGGGAAGCGTCAGAGTATTTATGATTGCTTCTTTTCTTCTATTTTCTACTACAACTTTCTGCTAAGTAGTTTATTTCATTTCCATTCTGCAATTTCATTTCCGCAAAAGTAGACTAGACATTTCCTGCTTTCCTAGATTAGCATTTCAATTCTGCAAGCGTAGATTAGGATTTTAATTTTGCAAGCGTAGATTAGCATTTCAATTCTGCAAGTGTAGAGTGGCATTTCAATTTTGCAAGCGTAACCTAGCATTTCATTCCTGCAATTTCATTTTAGCAAAATAGATTAGTCCTTTCTTGCTTTCATTTCAATTCCGCATTTTCATTTCAGTGAGATAGATTGTAGTTAGTTGCAATTCAATCTATTTCAATTTTGTAGGTACAAGCAGAAAAAAAAAAAAAACAAAAGCAACGAAAAATATTTCATTTCATGCCTTGTAGGAACAAAGACAATACCGGAAAATTCTTACCCAACACCCCCACCACATCATTGAGTCACCCTTCTCTCTTCTTTGGTGGCCATGATCCAGAAGAACCTATAGGTGAACCTCTAGAGATATACGAAGATCCTATAACAGAAGAAGAGCAAGAGAACCTCCCTCTTAAAACCATGGCTGAACACAGAAACGGTATAGGAGATGAGGAAAGAATAGAAGGTGTCTTTTCCATCTAAGAGACCAATGGGGACATGAAAATGAAAAACATAAGTCCCTCAGCCTTACCTCACTTCCATGGATTGACCACTGAAGACCCTGATACCTTCCTGTTTGAGTTTGTTGTCCTTTGTCAGACTTATGACTATGCCGAGGATGAGCAAAAGTTGAAACTCTTTCCTTCTACCCTCAAGGATGTAGCACTATGCTGGTTCATGGGGTTACCTGGAAACAATATCACCACTTGGGCTCAGATGCAGCAAGCCTTTAACAACAAATACCAGGACTACTGTAGGTCAAAAGAAACAAATAGAGAGATATTTCAGATGACCATGGAAAATGATGAGTCTTTAGAAGACTACGAGGAAAGGTTCCAACTTAGTTATAAATGGGCCAGGTGCACACTTGACCCCGAATCTCTGAAGCTGGTTCTACTCCGAGGAGTCCCTGAAGACCTTCTAGATACCCTCCATTTGCTAGCTGGAGCGGACACCTACCAACTACCTTATGAGGACATAAAGACTGTGTTTAAAAACCATTCTAAGGCAACCCAGAAAAGAGGTAGGGGGAATCCACTTTCAGCTAGTACCATCTTCTCCAAGCATGAGTTTGCTAATCCGATGGAATACCTCAAAAGTGAGATGAGACAGACCATTGCCATGCAACTTGATACTTTCCAAATCCAACAAAAGAAAGAGGAAGCTGAGAGGGCTTTGGCCATTTTCTATCCCAGATGTACGAGGAAGCACCCTAAGAACGAGTGTCCATTGCACTCAGTAGAGGTATGTTTCGTTTGTGAGGAAGACCACCCTACAAACCAGTGCCCAGCCTTACCCAGATTTAAAGCCATGTACTAGGGGACTGAGGCAACCACTGAAACTCTCTACTTCCTCAACCAAAGGAGGCTGCATGGGCCCAGACCTTACCAGCAGGGGATGCAAGGGACATCCCAAGCTTATTATAGCCCCAACCAATCTGCTCATATACCTTCTTGGGGCCCCCCTGCTCATCCTTCCTGGTCCGCACCTCCTCTATGGTCTTATCCATCTCAATACCATACTCAACCTACTTCTCATTCATTTCACTCACATGTCTAGCCACAGCCTTAGTGGAATGCACCTCAGTAGGGGTAGAGGCCCCAATACAACTCTCTTCCCGCCATTCTGCCTCCACCACCTGCTCAACCACAACCATTACCTCCTGCTCCTCCAAGACAACCCCAGATGCCTTCCCAACCGAACCCAAACCCCAACAACAGAAAGGCCCAATAGTTATACACTGGGGAGACAACATGCCCTTCCTATGTTGTGGAGATCTAGGAGATCAACCTGCGATCTAGGAAGGTCCTTCCAGATCACCAACTTGCTCCCCCGGAGGATGAGGAAGAAAAACAAGAAAGTGAACCCAAATCCATTCCACCCTTTCCTGAGAGACTAATAGTAACCACACAACTAAACCCAGAGGAGACTGAACTTCTGTGAGAACTTAAGTAGTTGTGTGTGAAAATACCACTTCTCTAGGCCATAAAAGATGTACCAATATACAACAAATTGATCAAGGAAAGTGTTTCAAGCACCCAGGCAGGCGCAAGAGAGATGCCTCAACTATCAATGTCATGGGAAAACTGTCTGATCTAATGTTGGGGCAAGTAATCTGTCTCAAATATTTGGACCCTCGGAGTCCTGTAGTTGATGTCCACATCAATGGCGCCATAATCCCCCACACCTTGATTGATCTAGGGGTTGCCATCAATGTGATGACTAGGGACACTATGCTTAAACTCAACCTTCAGAGTTCTTTAAGAAAGACCTTGACAGTACTACAGTTAGCAGACCACTCCACCGTGGAATTCTTGGTCCTTTAGCCAAAGGCAAAACTCACTGGATACCCCCTCATTTTGGGAAGACCTTGGTTAGCTACTACGGATGCTTACATCAGTTGTCGAGCTGGAAGCATGACCATCAAGAATGGGCCGATGTCCAAACATCTAGTACTCTATCCTCCTACCCAACCTCTGCTAGAACATGACTTACCACTCTGGTTGGAAGAGGGAGATGAGGATGAGGTCTACTCTACACCTTTGTGCACAGTAGAAGCCACCAGGGGAGGCCCTCAAACTGAGGATGACTTGATTGAGAATTTGATTCAAAACCCACCCCCCGGGGGCACTTTCATTAGAGGAGTTGGTGGAGGATACCCAAGCCAGTGCTTTAGTGGACCTCTGTGTGATTGATCTGACCTCTCCCATAGATAAGAATGTGGAATTTGGCCCCGAAAAAACCTTAAAGATCAGCTCCTCCCTATCTCCCTCCCAGGAGAAGGAGCTGTGTAGCTTATTGAACAATCATTTGGATGCTTTCGGCTTTCGCTTGGAGCTATAAGGAGATGAAAGGAGTCCACCCTTCGGTCTGTACCCATCACATTTACATTAAAGAGGATTTTAAGCCAGTCAGACAGCCTCAGAGGAGAATGAATCCAACCCTTAAAGACATTGTCAGGGAAGAATTGCAAAAGTTGTCAGATGCAAGATTCATCTACCCCATCTCTGATTGTGAGTGGGTCTCACCTCTGGTGCTTGTACCCAAGCAAAACGGGAAGTGGAGAATCTGCGTAGATTACCGAGAGCTTAACAAAGCCACCAAGAAGGACCATTTCCCTTTGCCTTTCATAGATCAAGTGTTGGATGGACTGGCAGGGAAGAATTTCTTCTCTTTCCTAGATGGGTTCAGCGGGTATAATCAGATCCAAATCAGCCGGAAGACGAGGATAAGACCACCTTCACTTGTTCATGGGGTACCTTTACCTACCTGGTCCTTCCCTTTGGGTTGTGCAACACTCCTGCCACTTTCCAGAGAGCAGTATTGAGCATATTTGCTGAATTAGTTCATGATTCAGTGGAAATCTATATGGATGACTTTACTCCTTATGGGTCCAAGTTCCAAGAAGCATTGACTAACCTGGGAAAAGTTTTAACCAAGTGTATTGAGATGAACCTGTCCCTCAGTCCCAAAAAATGTGAATTCCTGATGACTGAAGGCACTGTGCTAGGTCATACCATTTCTCAGCAAGGATTACAGGTGGATCCTAACAAAATTGCTAACATCCAAAAGGTTTCACCTCCTCAAAAGGTAAGAGATGTTCGGAGTTTTCTAGGCTTGGCAGAATATTATAGAAGATTCATTAAAGATTTCAGTAAGCTAGCCTCGCCATTGTTTGGCCTCTTAGGGAAAGATGTTGATTTTAAATGGACTGACGACTATCAAGGGGCTCTAGATGAATTGAAAGTTAAGCTGGTGTCTGCCCCGATCTTGAGAGGTCCAAACTGGGCCCTACCTTTCCACATCCACATTGATGCCTCGAACAAAGCCACAGGGGTGGCCTTAGGACAAGTTGAGGAGAAAATACCATATGCCATATACTTTGTCAGCAAAAACTTGTCTAAGGCAGAGATGAACTATACTGTAACCAAGAAAGAGTTCCTGGTTGTAGTCCATTCCCTAAACAAGTTCAGACACTACATCACTAGTTATCAAATATTTGTACACACTGATCATGCTGCGATTAGATATTTAATGAATAAGCTTGATGTAAATTCTCGTACCATTAGATGGTTACTTTTGTTGCAACAATTTGATCTGACCATTGTTGATGTTGACACCTAATCCTTGTGATTGGGTAAATATATGTAAATAAATAAATGAGAAATGTGAACAGTCATCGGGAGATGAACTGAACAGTCTCTCCCTCATGTATATAACAGACCTACCTGATTGAATGAATAAACGAATCAGTTTTTATTCCTAATGGAGTTACTGCCTGGCCTGATATGGTATCAGAGCCAACCCTCTTTTTAGCTCCTATCCCTTGTAACTCCTCTGACTGTCTGCCATATTCTTTTTATACAGACCTGCACCTAAAATTTCAAATGCTCCTCTGCCTGACACTGCCAGCATTGTACAAGCTGTCTTGAAGAGTTGTGCATTCACCTGAATGAATCATTGCTCCAAGTTGAAATGTTCCTCTGCTTGTTCTTCGTGTGATTTTGTCTTCAGTTTGTATCTCTGAGTTTGGGCGAGGCACTTGGTGTGGTGAGCATGGAATCCTCACCACTAAACATTCAAATCCTGTCTTGTGACTGTTGGAGTATGCATTAGAAATCATTTTGGTATCCGAAAGCTGTTATATGCATATCGTTTTTTTTCAATGAAAACGCATATAGATCTGTTAATACGCATGCGGAAATGGTGTAATAAATGGTGTTAACACTACTCCATTGATATTAAATGCTACGCGTGAGAGATATTCACTGTGAATTGATATTAACACTGCGCGTGAATATTTGAGACAACATGATATGCGTGGTCATGTTTTGTTAATGGATTTGCGTGGTTATTGTAGTTATAACACTTGATATACGTGGTTATTGTGGTCATAATACCTGTGATGCGTGGACACTAATATGAACCATTA
Source organism: Pinus taeda (assembly GCA_000404065.3). Lineage (NCBI taxonomy): Eukaryota > Viridiplantae > Streptophyta > Pinopsida > Pinales > Pinaceae > Pinus > Pinus taeda. The sequence goes on from APFE031653370.1 coordinate 47,282, forward strand.
AGTGTTTTATACCTTTGTAATGCTGCTAATGCATGGACATGGAGACCGATGAGTGTTTGAAGTGGACATGGAGACTGATGTGTGGACATGGAGACCGATGAGTGTTTGGATGGTGTTAAAATTTAAACTATGACAGTATATGCGTGTTAGCGTTTTTTCACATTGCCTTTTATATGATGGACATGGCATATAATGCATTAAAATGTTATATGCAGTAAATATTTTTAGGGAAGCTACGTATAATGTTTGTACTATTTGATAATACATACATATGTATTATACCTTAGTGTTGTTTGGGCTACCATAGTGTTGTTTTCATAAAGCTGCTTTCAAAGTGACTAACATAGTTAATGCTCCTACGTTTGACTGTGTTTAATATATTGCTTGAGGCCAGAATACATTTTGATATCAAAATCAATTAGCAGCAGAAGCATTTTTACAGCTCTTCGATTTTACAATGCATTCAATCATATCTATGGTGGGAATAGTTCTCACTGGCAAGGAGAAATATCCTGAATGGTCCCAGATGATAAAACACACCCTCATTTTCAATGAGTTGTGGAAAGGAGTGTGTGCCGGAGAAGGAGACAATGACCTAGTACAGCCTACCTCAGACAAAGAAATCATCATTTGGGAAAACAAGAACAACAAAGCTTATGCATTAATCGCAACATCTGTAAATGAAGAGGTGAGTCGCCATGTTTCGTCGTATTCAACTGCCTTTGAAGCCTTACAAAAGCTGAAAGAACTTATGACTCACATTCTGCACTTGAAGTTGTTCAACTCATGATTAAACTCTTCACTCTTGAACTGCAAAATAATGATCCTCTTGCTCTTGCATCTAAATTGATGCAGGCTGGCCTGCAATACCTATCACCTTATGCAAGTCAAGCCTGCAATACCCAGGATCTCTTCACTTGCAAAATACATCTCAGTTAAATAACCCCAATGGCCAATTCAATTCAAATAATTCACATGCATTCATCCTTCCAGCTATACAACTTTCACAATCATCCAATCTATATATATATATGATTTAAAACAAAACAAATTACTTACAAACTTGTGTTGGCCAGATAA